>RSEF01000022.1:1867792-1901748 GCA_003993805.1 Himantopus leucocephalus
CTCCCTCTCTCCTTCTAGACGATAAAACTTGTCACTCTTCAGGGACAGCCATTTCTCCCTCAGATCCAGAATCAGCGCCTACTATCTGAAGACACCCCTCACTTTTAACACCACCTCGTTGTCAGCCTCTCAAGCCTTCAGCTCCCTCTCTCCCCTGCCGTGGCCAGCTCAAGGCTCTGTTCCATCAGCGAGTGTTTCTTGAGCAGCCCTGATTTAGAAGAGAATGGAAGGCACAAGAGGAAAGTCTTCCAAGTGGTAGGTTTCAGTGATAGAATAAGCATGAATCCTGGCAAAAGCCATGGCGGGACTGCCAAGAAATTCTATATGATGCAGGTGCAAATAGTTTTTTTAATTCAGACTCATTAAAATATGTATTTTGCAAAACGAATTAAATTAAAACATCTGGGAACTAGGGGAAAAGGCTAGGGGCTGGAGAGGAGAACAGGGCTACGCATGTGCATGCACACACACATACACACACACACACACACACACAATTACTTTGTTTCCAGTTAAAAAGTGGATTTGAAGGCCCCGGACTTCATCAGGATCCATAATTGTGGGAAAGTAACCTGAAGATGCCAAACAACAGGAAATTACCAGAAGAATCTGTCAGCACAATCAGCTGCTATTTTCATTGTTCTTTGGCAAATTTATACACAGTCGGGAACACCTGGGCTGGCACGCAGCCCGGGTTTGACTAATTGCCAGGGGAGAGGAGCAGTCATTTGTCTTCAGTGGGGTTTCCTACGCTCGCTCCTCAAAACATGTGGTTTCACTTTTCCCCTCTCTCTGCAGGAAATGGCAGGACAGTGAAACGCAGAATAAATGAGTTCGATTCCAAGAGGTTGCCTCCTCAGAGGCCACTCCAAAAATAACTGTCTTGTGAGAGGCTGTTAATAACCAAGATTCTATATACTGTCTTCAGCAAACAACATTTCAAAGGCACAGTGTTCCTTTTCTCCCCAGACCCTATGTACATTAAAAACATTGTGGGGGAAAGAAAAGGAAGGGAGGAAGGGAGAGAAGAAAGACCCTCAACAGTTAAGAGTTCTGTGTATTTTTGTGGAGCATTCACACTCTCCTCGAACTGCCTTGCAAAATCCAACACGCCTCAAGGAAGTTGCTTGGATTTTCCTTCAGGGCTGAGCAAAATACTGCTATGTTTTCCAGCATTATTTCAGGAAGAGCAAGCAAGTCTTTGTTAAAGAGCTCTGTCAATTTCTGTGGTCATTTGTTGAGATATTCCCCTTAATTTTATGTTAAGTATGTTTCTCTCTCCAATTTTATGTTAAGTACGTTTCTCTCTCCATCTCATGCCTCTCATATCCTTTGAGAACTTGACATACCTGATCTCAGCGGGATCACGCCAACTCACAACAGGCAATTGTTCATTCCTGAGAAATTCAGGCACAATCCCACCAGCAGCTACCACTATGGAGTTAGTCTTTTGATTACACACAATAACAAGGGATATTCTAAGGTTTGTAAAAGCAAGGCCATAGTTCCTAGGCATTGCATTTCAAGGATCCATTTCTAACTCGCTAACTATTTGAAACTGGTATTTGGTGCATGTGTCTTATATTAAAAAAGCAAGTCCCTTTCCAAATGCAAGTTCTGAAAAGATTTTAAAGTTATGTGACAGACAACAGAAGAGTCCCAGCAATCACCTGCATTATAGCTTTATCTCTGCCGAGACGTTGTTTTTGACATTGTAAGACTGCACTTTAAAAGATCACCTCTTTACAAGAACCACCTGTCTAAAGCGACAGCTTTTTCCTTTAACCTCAGAACATATTTTTAAGGTTAACATACCACTAAAAAAAAAAAAATTTGCCCCCTCCTTCCATTACCACCAATTCTTAGCAAATCCAGGCTATGATGCCCCCTCCATGTAGTAAAAGCATGTTTTACGTATTTCTCTTTTAAACCTGGGGTAGTTTCTAATTTAAATTGCAGAGTATTTTACCATTTTGGATGGTGTTATGTCACAGCAGCAGCATGTTTTGTATTGAAGTGTATATCTGCATTTGGTATATTTTCACCTGCATCTTGTCCAAATCCTACAATGATTTAGCATCTTGGCACTCTGACAGCAAAGAATCAACTCCAAAAAAAAAAAAGCCAACCCCAAACCCTAAAAAAAACATTTAAAACATACAGCAGATGATCATTAGGTTGGGTGAAGGAGCTAAAGGAACATTTGGGTTTCATTTGGTTTCAGTTGCAGACTCCTTAGCAGAGTAGAACTAAACTGTAATTCTAAACTGACCCACCTTTTCTTTCCTTTCCTCAACAAAAGGTGAAAAATGTGATAGAACATTTTACAATATGCAGCACATCGGTTATACTGCAGCACTGATAGAGTTCAGACTTGGCTTATTTTCTCTACGGCTGAGATGTTTTGACATGTTTATTTGTTTAATTTGTTTATTTTGACTAGCTCTGATTATAATTGGCAGCAATGAGCAGAATTAACATTAGACAGTGTCTTAGACTTGTCGGTTACAATAATGCAAAAGGCATGTGAAGACAAATTCTCCAAAGAAGTGACAATAGCTAGAGTTTGGTTCAGCTGCATCGTGGCTTTGCTAATGCACAGAGAACAAGTGGCAGAACAGTACTGGAACTACACGTTTCCCGCTGATTTCAATGACACAGGATCAGACCCTTAAACAGTTGAAAACACAGCATTCTCTTAAAATCATAAAATTTGTTGCTAGTTACTCAGAAACCAACAATCTAACCCATACTGACATAAATGGAATATGCTCTTAATCAATGGGTTTTGAATCAGAACCTTGACATGAATATCACAGTATATGCAAAGTGCATTTACCCTTAGATGCAAGGCACGCTTGCACTCACTTGAGTGTTACTGCCAGTAAAGAAAGGGCTCATCATCTTTCAGAACCAGACCCTTTGCTTGTTCTGTGGAGTTCATTCATGTCAGGCAATGAAGACTCTCATCGACTTCACTTTGCTAAGCTCTTCATCACCATTGTTACACTCTTGCACTAGACCAATGCTGTTTAGAGTAACAAACTTTTGTAGGCTTGCCTTAGGTGTTTTGTTCTTAACTGTAGTCACTGAAACGTAACAAGAGATAGGCAGCACGGAGGAACCTATTCAAGACAGGCACTGTAAAGCATTTTCTTCAAGCCATAGTAATCCAAATGTTTTGCTTCAATTCAGTTTTAAACAGCACGTATTTAAACTGACAAAAACAAGAATATTTTCTGAGCTGCTGCATCCTTCACACAGGCTACTCTGCCATGATATTGCAGCCCATATGTTCCACAATATCACACTTCTCAGCGCTACCTAGGTAAACGATAATGCTAACAAATCCCCTTCTGTGCATGTAGACAATACAGCATGTGGGTGATAAATCTGGACCCAATTGACAGAGTTTACTTCCCACATCTTAAGGTGCTCCGCATAGGTGAAGACACCTTATCCCCTGAAAGTTTGTCTCCTGCTCACTACCCCAAAACACTGTTTCAGGCCTCAAGTCATGGCCACATTTTAGCATCAGAAGATATTAAAATGCAAATACTGTCAGAACACTGCACTGATACACTACTGAGCAACTAAAGCATTCCCTGAACTACTGAACCATAAACCACCATCCTTAATCTCTACCAGTTAAAGACCAAGACCAAATATTCAATCCAGACCTTTCCTATGATACCAAAAAAACCCCACAGACTCCAGCTGCAAAATCCAGATTCTAACACGTATTTCCAAGAGCCTGACATTTTTTAATTCAGAGTCCACCCATCTTTACAGTGCGATAGGTATCCAGGCCAGATGGGAATTTCTTCCTCCTTCTCAAAAGGAACATTCAGATCTGAGATCACCAGAGATAAAGTTATGACACTTAACCTGCAAATCCCAGAGAACTTTAAAAGGGGAGGGGAAAAAAAACCAACAGTTTTTCAAGACGAGAATCTGTAGTACAAAGGAAAAAAACATGATGTCAAACATAAGAAAGGACCATAGAATTCAATTGTATGTTTCTTAGTTTTTATTAGATTATTCTTTTTCTTTTCCTCGATGTAGGCATTACCACTAGTCAAGCTTGCTGATGCTTAGTGGTAATACAAAGCCTAGTGGTGAATATAAATAGAAAGGACAACTAGTAATCAAGTAACCAAGCTGTTTAAATTTGAAGAAGTCAATCTATGTTCCAAAGAATGTGGTAATTGCATGGACAGGACAAAGCAAATGAAAGCTTTAAGTGAGTGACCAGGTTATATCTGTATTTGTCATATTAGAGAGAGGTAGTTTTTATGCAAAACCTCTCCAAGAAAAGCAAATAATCTACATATTCTGACACTAATTATCCAGGAAACGCAAAGATGCTGCTTTACTCATATTTTCAACAAAATATTTTCTCAGTGTGCAGCATGTCACATTATTATGTGTGAGACCATATGTGTGGCAGTGCAGGGGGCCAAGTTAAGGTTCTCACGTTCACACTAAGTGCTACGAAGAGTTCACCACATTGAAAAGGTTTGCTTTTGATACCTTTGCTCACTTGCTTTGTACTTTCTAATTATTTAAAAGTGATTCGAACAGACGTCCCCTCCGCCAAGCCCATCTTCAGTTTCGAGGTCTCTCCAATAACTGTTGAAAATCCCAACACCTGGAACTACACTAAAGCAGAGTGCGTGGCTGTGCTCGTCTATGCTGACTTACTCTCAGAGTCAGTGCAATGGCAGTTGCAGCAGAAGGCAACAGACCAGAATACAACCAAAAAGTAAAATCTAAGCACATTAGACTTAAAAGCCCAAAACTGCAAAAATACCAAGAATTTCTTCTCATATTAATAGGGCAGAAAAAACAGGTCCTACTGGGAAAATGTCCTTCTTTTTTCTTTTTCTTTTTTTTCAATGGAATTGTATGCATTTGGAGTAAAAGAAACAAAATGTAACTAAAGCTTATCACAATTTTTGTGTATTTTTATGATAGTCACATTCTTCTTGCAGAAANTCACAATTTTTCTGTATTTTTATGATAGTCACATTCTTCTTGCAGAAATTCTTGTGCCAAATAGTCAGCTTGTTAGATATTAGATACAAACTATACTTTACAGAAAAAAACCCAAAACAACACGAACAAACTTTTGCATATAATCCACCAGTTTAAATGGAATTTAATTAGTGTGTAGCTCTCAGATCAGTTCTTTGCACTGGGGGCAGTTTCATCATAAGAGTGAAACTGAACACTTCAATTATGAAGTCAATATTGCATCATTTGTACTGCACTGATACTATTACTGCATTTATCAACCACGAAAGGAGTTGCTCCTCTCTTGGAGCATAATGCCTGTGGTACTTACATAGGGCAGAGATCACAAACACACTGAACGCAGCAAAAAGAACATGAGAACCAAAATTTGTTCTTCAAAATAAAATAAAAAAAAAAAACAACCATCAAACTTTGACAAGTAAACACATCGCAGAATTTGGAGACGAGTAGAGTGAAATAATTCATCCTGGCAAATTATTTGCCTAGCTCTGCTATTTGCCCAGGAGCACACTGTCAATGCTTACATAGCAAACTGGCTTCAAACAAGATAGAAAACTCCTTTTATTGATTTCAAAGAACAGATTTGGGTATAGTGGTTAACAGCGAATAGCATCACAATGAAAAACTGTGCAATTACATGGCAGCTAGGTTTCTTATACAACAATTATCACTAGTTTGTATAACTGGAAGGTAAACTGTATTAGAAAACAAGATACTATTATATGCTTGATCTCATACCTAATGCACGTTACTAGAACCCCAACAAAAGACATGTATATTTATGACAAGACCACGCTCACTCATAAGGTTAATGTAACTATAGGGTTTCAGAGTGTATAGTCACTGTGAACCTCCACTCATTTCAGCATATGTACAAACACTGCAGGGACAGTGTAACCGTAACGGTGAAAACCATCTGTTAAGAGCCCTGAAGGCACAGTATTTTTCTTTAGGTGTAGAGCAGGCAGCTTCCCTTACTCAGCCTGTGAACAGAACTATCTTTTTCTGAAAGCATTATATCTAAGGCAGAAAAGCCAAGGAAATCACGTCCCTCCATTCCCAGATCTCCAGCAAGAGCTCTGCAGAGACTGACACTGAAGCAGACGTGCCATCCACACAGGTCTGGACCGAGCCCTGCCAAAGCATCTCCTACACAAGCACAGCAACCTCTGCACACTATGTTTGCAACTGAAAACACAGCTAAAGGTTCTCAGTGCCTCATATATCGGTTGCATGACATAAACAGATCTGCCTGATTTGAAGGTTGCCTTCTTTCCTTGTTTTGGATGTTAAGCCTTTTTAAGGTCTCAGATTCAGCACCTATAATCAAGGGTTACTGTTGAAAAACTTGGCCTGTGGTCTCTGGCTAGACTCTAATTATCGCTACCAAAAGACTTGAGAGTCCCTCACAAGATCTCTGACTACTACAGTCCCCCAAACTGGACAGATTTAATCAAGTAACTGACATTCTGATATCAAGATGATTCATATGTAAGTGGATATAGTTAGGACCACTATGTGAACCAAACCCTCTACAGCTTGCTTGTCTGCCAGTCAGTAGGACTCTTCTGAATAAGGTGAGCAGGTTTTGGCCTCATGGTGAAGAACAAGATCACCAGCTGTGTGCATTCAGTTTAAATATTCAGCCAATCTTTCAGTGAAGATTCATTTGTCATGTCCCTTGGCACTTTCTAGTCTAATTAGTCAAGGCTATACATCCCCCCCCCCCCCCCCCCCCCCNCAGTCTATTGTTTTTAAAGTGATAGCATACAGCTCAATCTAAATAAAGAAAAATCACAAGATGATCTCAGTTGCAAATAATTGCAGAAATAGGCAGAATTTTCCATTTCTAGCCTGCACCTCTGTAGATCAGGGGATAAGAGATAACGGCCTCAGGCCTACATAGAAGATGTATCGCACAGACAGCTTTTGCTCTCTAGCGGACAGTGCTGACGTCCACCTGAAAACAAAATTGGGAATACCCTGTTGGCTCTCGTGACAGAACAGCTTGGAAGATGTACGTGCCTCCCTTCCAAGGTAGTTGCAGGAAAGGTATTTCTCACATTGTTCATGCTTTTGATTCTCAAATATACACTACGGCATTTTGCCACTCCACAGCATCTTTCAGCAAGCTATGCTTTTAAACTGCCTTCACATATGACTTTCTAAAAAACAAAGCAAACAAAGAAACAAAACGCCCAGCATCTGCTCAGTCATCTTACTCATACAGCAACATTATGGTCCAGGTTTTCTACAGATTTTTCACAAAAATGAGTCATGAGCATCCCCATTTTACAGGTGGGAAATTGAGGCTGGGCAAAAAGACAGGTGAGCAAAGAGACATCCCCAAGGCCATATCTTAAATTGCTGATGAGTTGAAAATGCATCCTTGACAGTCCTTTCCAAACAATTCTACATGTGCAAAGGGGATAAAATACCTATAAGAAAATTTGTTCTACTGGTGAGCTTCCCAGGGGGGTTTGAATGACAGAGCGTACAACACCTTGACAGTGTCTATTTAAACAAAGGAAGCACATTGTACATGTCTCAGACATTCCTCCATAGAGTTCAAGGCAGCAAAGGTCACTGTATACTATACCTTTAAATAAAGTAACCAAGATAAAGGGGAGAAACCTAAACTAGAGACTGCCAGTTGTGATAGGAGAGGGCTCTGTAGGTAGCTGTCTGTTGCCATCTAGTGGACCAAAAATATATGCCAAAATCAGGGCGGTAAGTAAGGGTCTAGAGTCCCCTTCTCAAGAAAATTCAGTATCTTTCCTTTTGGATTGTCTTTGAACTCCTATTCCACTATGTTATCAGCTGCTTTTTGTTTGCTTTTAAGATAAAGAGAATTTTTTCTTGTTGACTGAAAAATCCAGCGAAAGAACAGCTTGGATCAAATCTAGAGTTCCTTTAATTGGTTTAAAAGACAGGCTGAGAGGAAGAAGGGGGAGGGATGAAAGAGAAGGGGAAAGCAGATGAAACTCTTGCGCCAAATGGCAAACAAAGGGTTTGCTTTGCAATTTCATGGATCAAGCAGTGGTCAAGGGGTGAAAACCCTAACTGAAAAATTTTAAATGGCACTAAATTAACATACATTGGAAAACTGTCTGAAAGTTTTCTTTTGTCATTAACATTTGTGATTCGAGTTACCTCCTGGCTCTTCCTCTCCTGTTACAGTTTACCCAGGGATGAAAGCGTTTAGTGCAATTTATGCAATGCCAAGCCATGGGACTATGCTAACTAATTCTGTAAAATAGACGCTTTTTACGCCTGGCAGCCCTTTCCAAGTCACAAGTTCACAAGAGCAAAGAGAAAGAGAGGGAAGCGGGAACTCCGCTTGTAGGAGTTGTTATTCCTAATCCTACCCTTTGAGATTTATGCATATTGGCTTAGATCACAAGATCAGACCAGCTCAGCAGTCTGCCAATAAAAACAACTAATACATTTACATCACTTGCCATATAATCCAGAAAAAGCCTCCCTGCCTCAGTTTCCCCACAGAAGACATTGCAACTGATACCTTGAGCTTCATTTATTAAACCCTTTGAACTTTTTAAGTGCAGAGTCCTACTAAAAGTTAACTATTATTAACATGCTATCTTCTGTAAAGATCCTCTAAACTTTGGTGCCAACACAAGGTCAAGAAGATGATAATATCAATCCACATTAGAAAAATAAGGAATGAGGAAGACAGAAGGAAGGTGCCACAAGTCAGGCACTGATACAAGTCCAACAGAGAGATGCATTCCTATTTAGGCAAAGAAGGCCTCCCCCAAAGTCATAGGCTGGTTTTGACCACTTG
Organism: Himantopus leucocephalus; assembly: GCA_003993805.1. NCBI lineage: Eukaryota > Metazoa > Chordata > Aves > Charadriiformes > Recurvirostridae > Himantopus > Himantopus leucocephalus. The sequence goes on from RSEF01000022.1 coordinate 1,876,635, forward strand.
GGTCAATCCCATAGAAACCCAGCTGCAACAGGTATCCTTTCAAGTGCATGCACGGGAGAACAAGGAGATTATCCAAGTTAATGTCAAATCAAGCTGGTATCAACATGGAACAGCTCTAAGCAAAAATATTAACTCTCTCTCAAAAACAGAGAGGCTAACACAGTTCCATGCCCAAGTCTGGAACATTACCACATAGATATAATAATATACTAAAGTTAGTGTGATCTTCCCTGGCAGGGAATATCTGTCCCACATACCCACGCTCAGAATACAAACGCAGGAACTCCTACATCCTACCTGGCAGTACTAACTAGGGCTTGCTCATATGGTTTATTTGGCACTTCTCAAGCCCTTCTGGCATAAAGACGGGGGAAGTCCTTCCTAAGGGCATCACTACCCTCAGCTGACATGCTGGGAACACACAATACAGTATCATTTAAAGAAAAATCTTCATTTGAAATGACCACATCACCACCACTACCTATTAGCCAAATATCAAACGCTCACAGATCTCTGAGAATAAGTGTATTGATGTTTAACTCTGTTTGTCCTTTAAACAGAATGTCAGTTAAGTAACTTAATGTCCTATGGACAGTATTTAAGGAGCGGGGAGAGTGTTTTCCCATTATGTTATGTCCCCAGGCAATGGAGATGATAATTTTCTACGCTACTAGGAAGGGCATCACACCGTTAAATTTTGACAAATTAGTTTTGGGTTACGTGCTTTACTAGTCCCACATGGTAACTAAAACTTCTACGTTCTTTGACTGCAAAGCAAATCAGAAATGGTTCTGAGTATACAGTGGGACAGACTCCGAGAACAGTGATTACTCATTGCTGGAACAGAATCAAGCTTCAAAATGGCTTACACAAGAACAACATCCTTGCTTACCTTAGTGCCTTACTCTGCAAATATGCCACCAGGTTCAAAGGGAGTACTCACCAAAGAACATGCTGTTCAGCAGAATCTGGTTTTTATTCACCCTCCTTTGCTGCCTGGCCTTTTAACTAGCTGAAAGCATCTGAAAAAGCCTGGTCCAACACCAGAGCAGAAGTCTATGCAACTGTGTTCCTTTTTGGCTTTGCTGTACGACCTTGGGAAAAAAAGAAATACAACATTCTTTGTTTTTCCTATGTCCTTCATAACATTTCTTGAGGTCCTAAGCTGTTTGGGGAAGAAACGCTTCTTATTGCACATACAAATCAACACTTTTCTCCTTCAAATGCAGACTCATTAAGAGGCAGTGAACTACCCTGAAGAAGCCAACTGTAGAACTGGAAATGGAAAAACGGCCTTGCTGTACTACAGCTGAATGTGTTCCATGGAGAAACTTGGGCTAATAGCTCAGATGAACTTGCTGTGGTAACCTGCATAAATAACCAAAATCTTCATTCATACTCATTTTTCTTTCAGCTGGTACTACTTGTGTGACAACCTCAGCTGTAACTTCTGAAAAGGGCTCCTGACCTCAGCTCTAGTTCTTGGTTTTACTGTAGAGTCCTCCAAATATTCACAGAGCAGCTGTTGAACCGATGTAGTTTTCAGCTCACCATATAAAGCTAAACTGATGCTGATTTTGTATTACCCTAATACCTAAGATTAGACAGTTTGAAAAGGGAATGATCACAGCTATTACAACTTAAATTCATCAGTCCGAATCCTTACTTTGCCAGAATGAACTGGATTCCTGGCACACTTCTTTCCATGTGATTTAAGTGTCCAGGAACATTTTCAGCTGGTAAATCAGCAAGGTTTTCACTATTCCCCCACAGCTCAGGGAGTTCTGTTACCCTCAGTCTAAGCTGACACAGGAGTAGGAACCCAGCTGCACATCGTCTCAAGGGAATGGACCAGTAAAGTAAAATGTCCTAAGGGAAATGTTTTTTGGTGACCCTAGCGAGTTCCTCGTTGATGATGCATTCAATATATGTACATACAGGGGTCAAATGCACAACTGGATCCGTCAGCATCAAGTGAAATAGCCCACTCGAATCAGGTAGCTCCATTTACATCACTGCAGGATATAAACCTCAAACCTTTTACCCAGGATTTGCACACACCAAACAGCAATTCAGCAGTGGATGGTGGCAGTAAGTTCCACCAGTTGACTTCCCACATGCTGGGAAGTACAAGAAATCTAATACGTAAACTACTGTGGCAAGATCTCCAATTCAATTTCTGCAGATGTCCTGATAAATATCCAAACACTTAGGCAGTTCTCCAAACTTATGCTGAATTACAAATCTTCTCAAGACCTGCTCCATTTTATTCTTCAAAATTCCATCCAATTTGGACGGTTAGGCATTTAAGACTTTTTTTAAAAGTGCAAAGTGAGTGAAAGGAAAGGGGAGCAAAAAGTTAGCAAACCACCCTGCCATATTTATTCTGGTTTGTATCATTTAAAAAATGAGCACTAAAAGGCTGAGCGGAGCTCACCCGACGTTTTTTAATGTACTGTAATTTCTCAGGAAAACGCTTTGTGAAAAGTAAGCAATATATCCTAGCGTATAAGTATGTAACCATAGTTTCCCCCACCATGCAAAACATCTGTGACCTTGCACAGAGGTCATCACTGCAGTAGTGTTTCTCTTTACTTTTAAAGAAATGTCAGGCCATTTTTTATACAAGACTTATGACAGGGTGCTGTTTATTGTATCACAAAGCCACTATAACTCCAGCACAAGGAAACTGCTATTATTTGGAGAGTATATATCTTTCTGACTAGCAGTAAAGATGAAAATAAGAAGGGTCCTTTTCAGAGAGTAAAAAACAGGGTCTCCCTTAATGACACCAGCATCTTCTCCATGACTGAAAACTGAACCGTTACTGGACTGCTCAGTCTGACTCAGGCTCAAATTTTATGCTGGGATTTTCTATTAGGTCACACAGGGTTTGTGCTTGTCTTCCACTGAAAATGGTGTCAAATTCCCAATTTTTTGAGTTCTGTCATGTGACCATACAATCACTTTAGCCACTAGACTTAAAATTTCAGCTCCCTTCGGCAGAGGTGTGCTTCCCTCCCCTCACCATTTTACGTTGAATCAAATTTTTTGTTTCACGTGGAAAGCATTGGAGTAAATGCCAAGGACAATTTGGGGCAGAATAAAAATCATTCCCAGTCACCTCTGTTTCCTTTTTACCTTGATAATGGAAAATTGCTTGTGGCTTTTTCTGGTATCTCTGTTCAGTCCTGAACGAGCGCACTGAGGGGGCACCAGGCTGTGAAGGCTGCATCTTTTAAATCAGAAGTCTAACTGAGATCCTAACTAGTTGTGTTCATTGAAGGTCCCTCGGTACTTCTCGCAAGACTAACCTCTGTATCCTGGCCAAATTCCAGCTCAAGTAATTACAATCTACTTTCCCAAACACCCCTCTTCTTTCCCTGCAGCACTTTCAATTGCATATGAAATTATTCTATTATCTAATTATAATAGTGCCCACAGATTCCTGTCAAGCTTGGGGATTCTGTGAGGTGCTATAGAGAGAACAGATGCATCCACAGTCCTCCGGTTTCCCAGCAGCATACTGTGCAAGCGTTGAGACCTGTGACTACCTGCCATGACTCTGAAAGGCCAGACTGAAGAACAGCGTTCAATTTGAAATACAATACAGTACATTAGAGTAAGAAAGAGGAGTGAAAGAAAGAAATATGTAAACTTAAGAAGGAAAGCGAAAGAAGGACAGGTCCCTGCTGGTGGTGTTTTAGGCTGACTGTGTGCTATTTAATCAGCACCACCCCGCACAGCAGTTGAAAACAAAGCTGCTTGGTGTACATCTACACTGTTTAACAAAGCACTGTACAGGAATGTCCCAGCTAGCACCACGAGTGCTGGAAGAGCCACCCAAAGTTTCCTCATGTAACAGGTCCGTCCTGTAAGTGGAGTATCCATGCTGGCTACAAACCACAGACACGTTGCTTCTGATTCAGCCATAAGGCATGGTGTAATCTGTACTCCACACACTTCATACAGCCGAGATCCTGCCTTTTACAAGCAGACAGGAACCTGCTTTGCCTATGCTTCAAACAGACCATACGCCAAGCACTGCTAATACACATCCGAGTTCAAGCTAGGAGTGTTGCCAAGAGGCAGGATATATCAAATTGGTCTTAACGCCATGTGAATGTAACTACTTGCCTAGGTGCTTCACTGAATGATGAAGCCTTTGATTTCTGGCATGAAGGGGGAGTTGGATTGGAAGGAATCACTTTTCCTCATTCTCTATTTGCACAAGCAAAATGTAGTGAAGGCATTAAAGGGGAAAGAGTAGATTGTTTAGGAAGTCCATTCCCATCTACACAGCTAGATTTTAAAAACCAAGCACACACAAATGGAAGAATGCATAAGAAGTTTGAAATATCTTTTCCAGTATATTCAATTAAGTCAACTGCTGACAAATATTACACTGCTTAAATTCAGAGAGAAGAAATTTAGAAATATGGAATTAGATGGGAGAACAACTCTTTTTCCTGACCATTTTGGGAAATTATCTTTGAGATGTTTAACACAGAACTGACCACAGAATACTCATTCGCTACAAACTGCATCCCAGCACCCAGTAATATGAACAGCAGGGTAAAATAAAGTGATCAGAAAAATGTCATCCTCTGTTTTGAAATGTTTGTTTGTGTTTCATTGTCATTAATTGGAAAAAAAATATTTGTGGTTCTTTGGGGAGAAGAATCATTTGTTCACTTTTCTTTTGCTATCCATCATAAGTCTTATATTTACGTAATAGCTATGAAGACATTTTAGTTTAAATTGTTGTTTCCTTTGTACCTTTAAGCACAGGTTTTAAAGTGTGTTTCCTTATAATGCTATAATTTAACTTCAATGTTTTTAAACGAAAATGGCAGCAGGATGCAGCCAGCATATGCTATGTAGTCCACAGAGGGCAATTATTAATTTCCCAGTGGACACCTTTTCTTATGGTGACTGGCAGTGGGGTTTTTTGTTTGCTTTTTTATATTATTATTATTACTCATGCCTTTTATTTAAAACATTGCTAGATGTCTGTATCTCAATACACCTGCTGTGCCAGTGATTACACTGTGTTTAATGGCATGTCTATCTTGGGAGAGCATAGCTGAGTGTAAGAGGCGACTGGAAAGGACAATAAAACAGCTGTTGAATTTGTACATCCCTACATTCCATCTGAGGAGCTGTCACCAACCTGCTAGGGCCTGGCCAAGTGCCTTGGTAATATCTGATCTCCAGCCTTTGTTCTGACACTGACAAACGGTTAGCTGTGGTGGTCTTGCTCAAACCTGTAACTATCAAGAAGCCTTGTAGCTAAACACTGAAATGGTGCAAGAAAGAAACAAATATGAAGTTTTCCAGAAGTGTCTTGTACTGACCTAATTTTTCTTCTGCTGAAGATCATAATGGACATGAGGACAATAAAACTGCAGTGATAATAGCACCATCAATGCTAATGGAAATGTTTCAACAATGAATTTCCAAAATATACCTTGAAGACCTTCCCTAAAAATGTAAATCATCAGTACAGGCCAAACTCAATGGACAAATTTCACACCCGATCACAGACTCTGACAATCTGTCAACTTGGACTAGGAACAGACATGCACAATGGTAAAGCAAACACATAACTGCAGGTCTACGAGAATGGAGCTAACTACAACTACTACGCTTTACTCCAAGCTTGGCATTCTGATTTTGGTCCTTACCTCAAAAACGTCAAGTGTGGAGAGGGATGTTTTGCTTGTTCCAAACACAAACTGTTTAGTCCTCTGTAGCTAGATATTCAGCAGACAGCAGCAGGCTACAAATATTATGCAGATAGTACCAAGATCCATGCTTTAAAAAAAATAAAAAAAGAAAAATCAACCAAACTTGTTTTAAATGAAGTGTGAACAGGTCAATGACTCTACAATATCAAACCACTTTTACCCCAGGTGATAACACCACTGTATGCATTTCTAATGGCTTCTCACCTGCAGGCAATAGAAAAATACCAACAGAAGTTCTGCTTTTTTCTAGGATGAAACCTCAACTCTGCAGGAGATCCACATGGGTGGGTCCTTGTATCTATTTAGAGCCCCATTAATTTTAACAAACAGTAAGTGAGACAAAAGAAACCACTTCTGCAGATTCACGCACAACTTTTTTCTTATAAAGCTGCTCTTGAAAAGAGTCACTCCAAAAGGAGGTCCAAGTTCAAATACAGCATGCCAATATAGTGATAAATAAAAAACAGGGAAGTTGCACAGACTACTGAACATGTGTCTTCAGAGCTGGGAGATAAGTTACATGTTACAGATACCAGCCAAAGAACTGGTGGGAATAAAGATTAAAGATTTGATTCTCATAGTACTTGGACAACTCTTTATTAAAAAAAAAAAAAGTATTCCATTAACTGCATCGTTTCTAAGTGGCCTCTTGTCATACTTGAGGCTGAAGTAGTTACTGAAGAAAGATCAAGGGTTAAGCTGCACACTGCACAACAGCGCAAGACTTTAAAAGAAATAATAAAAAAAAGCTACATCCAATTTTTTTTCCAAATTAAATCAAGAACATTCATAATTAGTTTTTACACCGGAGACATCTAGTGGGAAATGAAAGAACTGAAAGAGCCATAAGCTGCCTTCGCCCTTTCATTAATATTTGCTCCCAAATGCAGGTCAAATAAATCTAACTCACAGTTTGAAATGAGTAGCTTTAAAACTGATGTATTACTTTCTGCTCGGATTTATGCCACCCATTTTGGATAATTACTCCCAATGCTTTTTCCCTATTGTATTCAAAGCTTCTTCATAAGAATGAAACGAAGTTGGGTTCCTTGAGATCTCTTCTGCTTTTAATAACTTTTCATTCCCCTCCACCCCTCCCCATCCTCAAAGATTACTTCCACCTTTGCAATTTAAGGCAACTGGATTTGTGCTGGCAGACACCTTGCACTCATTTATGGATGTGTTTTGTTCCCTGCTATGATAAATTGCATTGTCCAGGCACACAGTGAAAGACCATGCTGCCCTGCATCCGAGGCCCTGATCCTGTGAAAACGTACCCATGTGCTTGAGTTTATACACTGAATAAATTTACTGAAGCACGCGTGTAAGCTCTACTCTCACAAGATTTATGCGCATCAATAGGGTTATGCACAGTGCATAAAGTTAAGCACGTGTTTAAGTCATTATGAGACTAGGAACGAAACACGCAAAGGGTGAAAGGGAAAATAGATGGACAGAAAGGTGAATTAACTTGCCCTATGTCATGGTGGTCATGTCCACATGGCACAATGCAACAACTGTCCAGAGATACCTGAACTAGTTCTAAAAACCCTGCTGTTACAGGAAGCGGTCTAGTCCCACTAGCAAGCCACTCTGCTCAGGCTAATATACCTACCAGGCAGAAGGGCTAATTAGTCTGAGCAAAGCATCATTCCAACACAGCTCTACAGCTTTTAGAAGCTAAGCTAAAACACCTGTCACTGAATAGCATCACATTATACTTTTTAAGAGTACCCAGAGAAAACCAGTCGGGACAGAACTATATCTTCAGCACTTCTACTTAGTGTTTTATTTTTTGGCTATTTTTCTACATCAGTACAACTGGGGGGAAGCCATTCTGGTGAAATCCACTGCAGGAGTGTGTCTGTGCCTCAGTGCAAAGCAAGAAAACGAACCAAAGGGAAGCACCTACCAACTTTATTCAAAATATTTTGATGCAGAGGGAAGCAAAGGTAAGAAGTGGACTACTGTAAGAAAATGCAACACAACTTCACACCTTACTCAGGGTGTGGTGCTGCAAACAAGAAAATGTGTCCTCGTGAGTTCTCTAAGCCTGTGCAGAAGAGCAAAAATACCCACAGAAGACCTTCCCTACAGATCTGGGAGCAACACTGAGGCCTTCGAAGCTGATTCATTAGAGACAGAATTCTAAGCTTCCATTTCGTTACAAATCAACATGAGACATAAAGCCTTCTCTGCTGGCTCTCCTTTGGTATCTGTAGGCTTTTAGAGGTTTCATCAATATTGTGAAGTTAAATCATCCTCTTTTCACAGAAGGCAGTTCCTATTTATTAGTACCTGGCTCCTGCACATGCAGACAATTAAGGACAGGTACATGCTACCTACTGTTTACAGGCTATATTTGGAGTTAACCTTAACCTTATCTTCATTATTATCACTTCCCAGATACATATAATTGCTATGTTAGGGCAATTTTTTTATTAAAAAAAAGTTGTTCTCTATGTGTATCTGCTTGCTTCCCTCCCCCTCAAAATACTAAGTACCCCAGGTGTCTTTAATCTGATTTAATAGACCCCTTTTGCAGGTGGTGATTTGCAGAACAAAAGACAAGATGGTTCCCTGAATTCAGCTTACCTCAAACCCAGCAGCGTGCATAGAAATTAACGTTACCTAATTTTCCCAGGTCTTATGCTAAAATCCAAACCAGGCCTCCCCTTCTACAGGTAACATGCATCACCAAAGCAAAAATACGCCCTCAAAGGTCAAATTCATGTTTGAAATTAATTCAAAGCCCAATGTCATGTTTGGCTTATATCTTTGCTGACCAAACACCCCAGTACCCTGCTCTCCTAACTGCAAACATATTGAAATGAGACCTCGGACTGAAATTTGGGGAGAATCTGAAAGTGGACTTGGTTGCTTGCTCTGGAAAGAGACAGCTTCCAGCAGAAGAGATGGTGAACCCAGGGGGAGTTAAACCGGGACTGCAGCTGGGGCAAAATCACCAGAGATGAGTCAAGGTCACCCCATAGCTTATCATGGCTGTGGATAGTATCTAAGAGCACTTTGCACTAGAGTTTTTCCACTGCACGGCCGGCAAAACTTCATAGTTCCTCTACAACCTTCCAAGAAGGCAATAAGCCTAGGCAGCCTGGAGAAACCACGTGCAACTCAAAGCAGGATAAGGGTAACCCCACTACCAGAGCTGGGGTCCTTTTTTTATTTCAGGCATCATTTAGTCAGGAAAATCACTTCAAGGAACAGATTTCATGACAAGCCAAAGAACCACACTATTTAGACAACTTCCAGCACCGTGCAGCAGAACCATTGTGGGGAAGAAGACAAACATTATCACTATTATCTGAAACTACAGCTTTCTTCACACACAAAGCAACACCATATCCCATTCACCAAGCGCAAAGCAGGATTTGCTCGAAGGTGACAATCTGTCCCCCGTACAGCACCCCCAACCACAGGAGGCTTACAGCTTCTCCCTCCTGCTTTCAGGTATCAAAGATACATTCATTAAGTGACAGAAATGGGGAAAAGGTAAATATAAAAAGTAATTTGAGGGGAAAATCCTCTCAGAGAACTTACCCTCTGCAAAGCCCCGTTCCACCAGACCCAGTGCTGAGGAGGAGACTGCAATTAGGGGTAATCAAAGGCACCTGTGCCCACCCTGCTCCACAGGTGACTCGTCAGGCCACAGTACAGTGGCAGGTCTTGAATGTCCGTCTGGCCTAGCCATGCCCATCCTTTGGGCAAAGGGTGGGGTCGGCCATGAAAAGCATCCGCAAGGCCATACAGTCACAAAATTCAAGCAGAAATAAGGAGAAAATGGGAATAGAGTCTTTGCTTTCTGTATTTTAGCATATCTGGAGTTACAGCCACCTCTGTTGTGAAAGGGGGACTTAAAAACTTGTGAATTTTTTTAATCTGCTTTGGGTTCATCACAGTCATTTAATCACTGATTTCTATGCATGTGTATACATTTCTCTGTGTGCATTACTCTTTGACTGTTAAATCTGTCTGAAAGGGACAAAGTCAAAGACGTCCCAATGTTCTTTTTCTCTGTGCATGGTAACTGCTAAATCTTTAAGAAGCTTTTGTCTGCAGAGATTTACTGTTTTGAGGTGTGGCTTTCAAGCAGCACATCACGGAGGAAGTGCACACCCTTGGCAATCATGAAAGTTTGATTTCTGTACTTATTTTTTTGCTTTCCTTCAGCACATTCAGTAAGTAATTGTGAAGGGAAAACTTGTCGTCTCTGAGAATTGGAAGCTCTAGGATATTTGAAACATATAAAGACAAAACAAAAAAAAAATCGTATTTGCTTACTTCTCTGGAGAGATTAACTGAAGTCCTGCCAGCTAAAAGAAAAAACCTAAAGAGGCAGAAAAGGCTACATGGAGGGGAGAATACAAACATCACATTATTCAGGCAGGCAGACTTGTTCCACCTGCTGAAGAGAGGAAATAAAATTAATTCCTCTTTGTTTTGTTTCTTCCTCCTTTATAGTAGAGCTAATGTCTTGTATTCCCTGTCCCCACCTGCTGGTGGCACAGAATTACTTATTTTCTAGGATGGATCATAGAAGAAAATGTTTAAAATGAAAAACCAAGTTGTATGGTGATGGGAAGAAGGGGGAAATTTGAGAAAGACAAAGACATTAAGCACTTTGCTGCAGTACAGCTTTGGCTGAAGCAGGTAAGATGCATGTGGCACTTGGGCTTAATCGTGAGTCAAACTGGCCATTTTCCACAGGCCAGTGTGACTTGCAGCTGCCCTGAATGAAAGCAGGAAATTGCATTTTTGCTATTTATAAACTGTGAGAGTGAAATAACATGAATACTGTGTGCCTCTCCCAATCCCCATCTGTGGGGTTTTAAGTATCTTATAAGCCCCAATAGAGTGCGCTCCTCAGATCTTGTAAGGGCATTCTCATCATACCAACCCATAACATGGATCAGCATAATTGCACCATTGTCTTCCATTATATTAAGCTGGATAAATTACCTTTTGGGTCATAGCTCCTGTACAGCTCAAGCTAAAGTGGTTCTCTTGATCTAAAGTAGAAGGAGACGGTGCTTTTGGAACAAGATGGCTGTTTGATCTGCACTGACTTAGTCACCACACGGCTCGTCGAATGACAGTCATAAAGTCCTAACAGGGCTACAAGCTTGTTTACATCGCTTATTTCCTCCTGGACTTATTCACACTTTGTACCTTCATGTATATCGAAAACACAACATAAGAACAAAGCATATAGTCGCAGGCGAAGTCAGCCTAGCATGGCAAGGATTACCTCTAAATCAATCCAGTTTGTATGTAGCCTAACGCAAAAATGTCTCAGAAAGAAAATCTATGTGACACTGCAATATAATTGTTGTGGCAATAAAAATGAATGGGTCTGCTTCCACTGTAAATGTGGGCTTGTCCCATATTCAGCTGTCCGCCAGCTAAAGATTAGTAACACAGATCAATTCATGCTGCAAACAAACATTAAACTTTGGCTGGTGTTACAGTAAAATGTATACATACAGATCCTATACCTTGTAAAGCGGGTAGGCTCAAGTTGCAAGCAAGGCCCTTTATTCTGTAGCATTTCTGTTCATTGCAATTTCCCAGATGAGTCACCTACGAGACTTTACAACAAAGCACTAACTTACCCAAGTGAGTTGTTCAAACAGATTATGGCTTGTAAAATTTCCCCAAGTAGAGCACTGTTAACTAGAGATTCCAGTGCTGCACTACTTACCAGCTGGGAAAAAAATTTAGTTTCTACTAGATATTGTGAAGTTCAGCTTTTCAGGGCAGGGAAATTCCCACAGGGATGGGAAAAGCTACAGATGATGAGCACATCCATAAAAATAATAAAAAAGGCACTCGTGATTGTACCAAGATAATGACGGGAAATAAAAAGACTTCATGCACTGAACACTCCAGTATATTTAATCAAAATGCTTCTCCGAAGCAGCCTCCTAACTAAAAACTTGTTCTAGCATTCTGAGATCCCTCCTGTCACTGTCATACTTGGTAATCGACCCTATAACCTATGTAAGTTCAAGTCCTTCCCTGTCAGATACTTTTTCCCTGTCTACAGGAGGCTTATTAAGACTCATGTCTACAAAGCAATTGGTAAAGGGACAATGCAGTCTCAGAGAAATGTTAACTATCACTGCTTTTCTTAAGACTTGGATCCCATAAAATGTGCAAATGTGCTTTGCAAAGCAAGTGAAGAGCCTACTATCAGTAAACAGGTTGTAAGCCAAACTCACGCTTTTCGTAAACAGAGCAAAATGGGAGAAAGAGACGAAGGGAAGGAGTTACAAAAAGATAATGTTTCATGGCACAGAGGGTGCACTCAAAGCTCCCTATCAACTGTGTAGCTGAAAATACAGTCCCCAGAGTGTCAGCTGATCTAATCACAATGAAGTCCTTTCCCAGAACTTGCTCCATAGCAAGAACCCATCACCCGACTTCTGTCCTTTTCATTCTGAAGAAATTCTCACCAGAGAAGCCTAAAAGGTGTCTACAGTCTCCTTAACTTAGAAAAGGTGTAAATTCTTCTGATGGCATCCAGCTTCCAATTGTATGGCCCAGAAAAGCCCCAGAAAACTTTCATCCCAGGACCCTTAAGCACTGCCCAACAGAACAATGCAGAGGGCCATCAGGCTGTGGTTGAGCATGCCTGATGCACCTTTAAATGGGTTAGACCAAATTAGAGTCCAAAAAGAAATGATTACCTTCCTTCACTTAAACATCTCTTCTTTCTTAATAAAGTATCCCAGGCATTGAATTTCAGGCCCAGTGTTTTCAGGGATATACGGGTTATTTCCAAGCCGAGCTATTACCAGTGAATGCGGTGACATTAATATGAGTAAATGCAGGAAAAAGGATGAAATAAAACATATCCTATTGAAGGAAATGAGAGCTCCTTAAGAAAGAAAAACACACATAGGAAAGACGTGGGCATATCAGGATACAAATGGGACACTGGGGAGTGCCGGATTCCACAAGCATGATGTTATTGAAGTGTTTGATACCAGAGTAAGCACCTGCAGATATGAATTACATCCTTGTTCGGACCACTAACATCGGAGTACTGACATCTCAGGAAGTGCTTATGTTATATTTCAAATCCCACTGCCAACTGCATAAATATCAAATAAATCAATCATAGATATAAAAGACATTATCTTAAGGACTTTAAAAGCTGAACAAGCCACCTCTCTTCTAAAAGTAGTACCACCCTTAAATCATTTGGGCTTTTTCTGTCAGTTGCACCTGAACAGCAATAACATTAATGCTGTTGACCATCAGACATTAAATGCTTCACCTCTGAACACAGAGATACAATTGGCATAGAAATAGTTAAAAACAGTAATAGCTCAGTGATTGTGTCAAAGGTTTTGCACACTGTAAATATACTTTCCACTGCCTTCAAGAGGTGGACATCTCATTTTACACACGTAGAAACTGAGGCACCAAACTATGAAAGAACGTGTGCAATATCAAGAGAGCTCTAGAATGCCACGAGCAAAACAAGCTCAGGACTAGGAGTCCTCGTGATGTTTATTAGCCCATGCAGTCTTTATTTTCAATGTATTTTGAGAAGGTATTCCTGACCAAGACAGACAATGCAATCTAGAAATGAAACGTTCGTGTGATAGAAAGACGTTTTGTCACCTGCATGTATCAGGTAAAAAGACTATTAAAAATAGACTACGAACATAGTTCATCTCATTCTAAAGAAAACTTGTGATTTAAATGAAAGTGTCTATTCTGTGTTGAAAAATCCAGGTCTTAAGCTTCTGCTACATTTTAAATAATTTTTTAAATTAAAACTGCACAAATATCAAAATATAAAAACAAATACAATAAAAATAAATTGGAGTTTAATAATTCTGTGAGCTTTAATAAACTAAGATTTTACTAGTGTTATAGAATTTGGGATTTTAAGAACACTTTTCAATTTAAGAGTCTCCCCATAAGCTCTTATTAGATTAATTTGTTATTTTTTCTTCCTTGCCATGGGAGTCTTAATTACTATTGCTCCAAATACAGCTACCATCCATCTTAATCAAGCAGGAACTATTTGGCCATACCGCTAAATCATCTGGTGTAATCAGTTTTAAAAAGTTTGTTCTGAAGTGAAAAAATGGCTGAGAAAGGAAGCAAAAGTGAATATATCTTTTTTACATTTTAACAGCAGCAGGAAGATTAAGTGGCCATTCTAATAAATATTCATGAGTTAAGAATTTTTAAGCAGAAGTGTATTATGAGCCACATATTCTGAGAGACATGGGGAAAAAAAAAAGGGCCTGCTGCAAAGGACAGTATTTGAATTGGAATGAGTTTGTGAATTAAAATAAAAGTGTTGGTAGAATCTAAACTTATAATTTCTCTCAGACTCCTAAGACCACAAATTCTCCAAACACAGGTAATTTCCAAGTGGAAACATTTGCAGGACTACTATTTTGCAGGGAGCAAACTGGGAACTCCAGTAGAAGTTCTGGTCCAGCCTCATAGAGGATTATGCTGTGCAGATGACTGAGCTTTATTTTCGGAGACGCACCAACAATAAAGAACACTAATGTGACTTGTCACTTGCTCTGGAGATGACATAAGTATTGCAGACCAAACAGCCCATCTGCTGCATTAGAGGCTTCAGAAGCACTGGGAATTGCCAGTGTCACAAGTCTGCGCTATTATTGACTTCGCTGCATTTGTTCTAGGGCAGAAATGAAACATCTAAATAGCTGGTTGCATCGGGGTTCTGGACAACAGGTCCAAGTGCTGATCTTACAATCATGCCTTTTTCCCCTATTGGAATACTACAGTACCACGTATATGCTCTCATCTAGAACCCACTGCAGCCAACATGAGTATTTCCACTGATCTCAGCATGCTTCAGAACAGTCTGTCTCTTCTTATGATAACCTTGCATTATCTACTATAAACTGCGTTATTGAATGATTTCATAACCTGAATGTAGCAATAATGTGCACAGTGTAATTAGTGTGTATTTAATATGATTACATAAATTTAAACATGTTTTGGCAGAAGTCTTTTACAATCCCGTGCCAGTTTCCAGTCGCCAGTTTTAGTGCCAGTCCCTCAGCAGCTGGACCAGCTTAACGGTCCTTTTTGTTATGAACAGTGAAAGTTGCCTGTGATTTTTTCTTTAAAAAAAACCCCCACCTTTTAGAAAGATTAGATATCAATTAGGAATAGAAGAAGCAGCTGTAGGGCTTGACCTTCTCTTCAGCCTCTTATGATTGTGTATCACACACCCTTTGAGTGAGAAAAACAAATTTAATCAAGCTTTTGTTTGTTTTTGTTTTTCTGTGGTGCCAAACAAAAGATTTGGGATACAAAAATCCTCTCTTTGCCCATCAAACAAATCTGGGGCAGTAGAACATGATTTGCCCAAAATACCAATGGGAACACGACCCAGAAGTATCACAGGAGGCTCCTTTCCAATTCAGCTCCACAGTCCAATTCAAGCCACTCATGAACCACTAAGTGTCCTGCCCTGGGACATGTTTGTCCAGGAAATTATTCTTCTAAGTTTTATTTACACTGGTGTGTATTTTCATTTTATATCCTGTAAGGCAATTGTGTGAACTACAGATGAGCAATTCAAAACTTTCCAAACCCAACTTGCACCTGGAATATGCTTTTAAGTCCTTAACTGTCTGCAAAACATAATGTGGATCTTTATGAAACTGCAAGCTTATCAGCTTTCAAAGAATAATTCTAGAGTAGAACAGCCATATTAAAAAAAAAAAAATCTGTTGATCTGCACTACTAAATTTAAAAGAGTATATTTCTCCTTGTTCTGAGATTTTCATTTGATATAGGAAACCATATCAAGTGCCTCCATCTTTGATGGGGAACCAGTCCGTACACAAGAGGAAACATGATACTGTTACAGCTCAGACATTGTTCATATGGCTGCTGTCCCATTAATCCACCCAAATCCCTCCATCCTCTGGTCTTCTCAGAGGTTCCTCTCATTTTAATCCTCAAAAAACCTCTGAATTCAGACTTTCCAAGGAAGCTTTCATAATTAAGATTTCATTAGCAGTCTGCACACAAAACAAATGCATCTTTATGCAGCATTACTGTCAAAAAGGAGACGTTCCATTACCAGAGCTCAGTTCACAAGATACAGTAAGAGCAGGGAAAAATGTAATGACAAAAACAAAGAAGGTTCAAGTTTCCTTAAAAAAGTCTAACCACCCCCCCCTTCCCTCTGTTCAGCTGCAGTAAGGTGAAAGGCTAAATGTGGACAGAATGGTAATATGTAAGCGGTTTCTAAGCTTTCTGGTGGGAATACTTAACAGCATAAGTATGTTTCCCCTGGAGACCTTCTCCACCATTTGGTCCAATTTCTTACTCCAAGAACTGAACCAATTCATGATGTAATGCTCCAGGGAAAACATTCCTCTCGAAAAAGAGTATCTTCCTAGGGAGAAGTTTGAAGAAAACATCTTAATATTGTTTAAACAGCTTTTGGCACGGTCATACTAGTTGTGCTGCATTCAATACTGAAAGCAGAAGAAAGGCAGGCTAAAAATATGGAAATGGAAAGTTTTAGGATTTAGCTTAAGACTTCTCCTCAACTACCACCCCAAGTCCCTAGCCCTTGCTGATCCTTAGTGGAATGAGAAAAGAGATTTTCAGAAGCAGAGATTTTCTTTGCTAATAAAAGAGGAACAATTTAAGGCTTTGGCTATTCTGTGTGTCAGTATGAAACCACATATTTAATTCGGTCTATAGCCTTATCATTTTCTTTAACTCTTATACAAAGGTGCAATTCCACAGCACTTAACACCACAGATCTGGCTGTGACTAAGGCTTTTTGTGGCTCTGTTAGGAGGCGCTATGCCAAGCATTAGAAAAAGTTCCTGGCAGCAATGCTTTAATTTGCTTAACTTGCAATATCTTGTGTACGCATACATTCTCTGTGCTACCAATTGCTTTGCTTCCCTTTAAGGATCATCACTCTGTGAACCAACTTGTCTTTTTTGTGACTGGCAAGAGGAGGAAGCACTGGGAAGACAGAAGCAAGATAGTGAGGCAGACCAGAAGGTAGCACACTCCAAACCCGAGGCAGTGAAACACAGCGATGCAGGAAAACTCGGCCAGGTACAAAAGACCTCTATCTACTGTGAGAAGCAAGCAGTGGGAGAGATGCAAAAGACTAATGTAAAGTGAACGTTTGAGGCTGATATTCCATAGCTCGCATTATGTAATGCTTAGTGTTAAGATAAGCTATGCATACATTACCCACTCCTTATATAAACCTTACAAAGCTTTCCTTGCAAAACACACCATGGGTACTTGTGATTTTTTTCTTGAGATGTGAGTAAAATGACCTTTTTGTTCATCATGAATATTTTTAGCCACACAATTACTTTTTCCCCGATAGCACACACGAGGATACTCAACATATCTAAATCCCAGTTCAAACACGAATTCCCCTACAACCTTAATAGATTTGCATTAGCGAATATTATTTACTACCAAAACTCAGCATTACTGACCTTCTAACCATGGAACTAAGTGCATCTGTTTGTCCAAACATCTGTATGACATAGGCAGGTTATTTATGACAGAGTGAAGTGTGGCTTCAAAAGTGTCTTCAGTATAACTGAGTTGATTTAATGGATGGCAATATTAGATCCATATTTTTCACCCTGATGTTACAAGTGCTGGGAAATAAATGAAAGACAAAGAGCAAGGAAACTGAGTAACAACTTAATTCAAGAACAGGACAAAACCAAACCCAGACCACAGAGGGAACAAAAAGCCCAGTTTTCAAATTCCTAGCTTGTTTAGTTTACTACATCATTAGGGCTTTCGAGGAATGATCACTATTCGTTCTTGCAACTTCTCTTCAGACTTTGAGATACCTTGCTCGTAATCTTTAATGATTTAATCATAATGATTTCAAAATGAGGCTTGTTTATCTACTTTAAAACATTAGGAGTTTTGCACATTATTTGTTCAAAGGAATTTTTGCTTGAAGGGCGAGATTGTGAGGAATAAAAGATTTGTTTGCAGGGTAGGGATTGGCCAGGCTTGGTGTCTGTTTTGATAATTTAGGTTTAGTCCTTCATTTTTACAATAG
This sequence comes from Himantopus leucocephalus, assembly GCA_003993805.1. NCBI lineage: Eukaryota > Metazoa > Chordata > Aves > Charadriiformes > Recurvirostridae > Himantopus > Himantopus leucocephalus. The sequence continues at coordinate 1,894,488 of RSEF01000022.1, forward strand.
TTGGAGGCCTCTGGGCATAAGTGACTAAATTAAGTTATTATTATTATTCATAATTCATGTTGTGCAACATGTTTTATAGTCTGAACAACCATATTTATCTCGGTTAAACAGTGCAAGGTCTTCACTGAACTGATTGGCAATGCTAAAAAACAGCAGTAACCCTGCACCATAAAGAGGGTATTTAAACTAAACTTTAGTGGAGTTGGAAGCCAGTCCATAGCAGGCTTCTGTCAAGAGGTTTTACTGCTAGTTTGCTGGGTCTTGTGTTTGTAGAATTTTCAGTTTCTTGGTAGACCCTAAACTTTTAAAGCCTTGAATCACAACTATTTATCACCCATCAGGGAGCTACATAAAATGTATTTTCCTTCAGAATGACTATTCTCATAAAAAAACTAATTTAAAAAAAAGACAATTAAGAATATTTTTTAAAAATCTACAATATAGCCCAAGTAACAGGGATTCTTATAACTAAATACTATGAACCACAAAAATTAATGCCACCTGCAAGCTGTAAATATGTGTATTATTTAATTTTTTTCCAAGTATTTTCTTTGGCTGTTACATTCAGCTGAACAAGGCCTAAAAATTGTCAAACTAAATTCTTGTTTAAGAGTAGAGCTCTAACTACTGCCAGTTTGAGTGAAACACACATCCAGGTTTAGGGAATATGTTTTGTTTATTTTGGCTGCAGCGCAGGGTAGAACATTTTCCATCCCATCTGAATGCAGTCAAAAAGGTTTTGAAATATTGCACAATAAAAGCCATTCATTATATCTGTCTCCTCTCCCTTCCAAAAACAAAAATGGCTGACCAGTTCCAAATCTGTGCAGGGGGCAGGAAGATGGGAGTCAAGGGGTCACTGGAAATAACCCAAGACTAACACCAGGTTTTTCAGGTTTGAGTTAGGGAATATGTTCCATGCCCTCATTCCCAGTGCACACAGGTTTTTCTTCTTCCCCCTCCAAAGCCTGGTTAAAGTAGTTAATTGCTCTGTTATGCACAATTTACAGGACTTAATTACAAAACTAATACATTAGCCTTCTTGTCTATAAGTCACAGGCACAACTTCATCTTTTCCGCTGGGACACAGTGAAATTAGACCTTACCTTATTTCAAATTAAAACATTTTGATTTGCACTGTTTACCTCCTAATTTAAAAAACACGCAATTTGAAGGAATACCCAACTACACTTTAAAGTTTGTTTTCAGATTTATTTCCATTGCTTTCCTACCTGTTAGCAGCTTGAAAATGGAATTTCTTTCACTGCCCACTCCTGTTCCTGTGTGCTCAAGCTATACTTGGCATACTTCAATGGATTTTTTTTTCTCTCTCCATTTCCTTGTACATAGATCTAACAATGCTTTTCTGTTTGCTTCCTTGTGCATAGATCAGTTCATCACTAAAGTCTTTCCAGGTCTAAGTGAACTGTAAGTGCTGGAGGATTCAGAGTGAGAAGGAAGACTAGAGCACAAACATTTTAAGTGCATTTCTAAACAGCAACTAGACTAGATGAACACACAATAGTGAAATTTAGATCCCACACTTAGGTGTTTCAGTATCCCCTTCTATTGACCAATTACTCAGAAGCAAGTAGAGAAAAATAAGCTGAAGATTAGATGAAGCTTTATTTACAATTGATTATTTTAAAGTAAAAAAAAAAAAAAGGCATATACTAATCTTATTGTTTTCTTTCCCCTGCTTACCATGAGTGTCAGGTTGAGAAAACTATTTTACTTCCGTTAACTCACACGTGAGGAAAGTTGGTCGTGTCACCTCCACTTTTGTAAATTATGTGCATTTTAATTATGGCAAAATCCTGGCATAAAATAATTCCTGGAAAATACTCACATTTTCCATTTAAAACTTTCTGAAGAAGTCAAGTATAAGTAATGTTGTTCTGTGTATCTTCAGCTCACTGACATTAAGCAAATTCAAGCGAAGACCATTCCAACTGTGAAATATTCCTTACTGCTAGTTGTCAGATATTCAGCTATCTGAAAACGTATCAAGACTTCACTTCATAGGACAGCGCAAGCAGAAGTGATATGTAATTACTCTTGCTTATTAACGACATCATAATTACAGAGTGGCAAAATAATCAGTCTTTCGTAGGACCCACCACTTGTCCTCTATGTCAGTCAGAGCATGATAATTACATGCCAATCTGCTAAATGCAATTATTCAGCAACATACACTTAGTGCTAGCTATTATCCTACTTGAAGCCATTTAAAGGCTATACAACACAGCACTTAACGTTAGTGAAGTACATTTATACACAAAGTAATCTTCATAGCAAGAAAAAGCCTCCTTTTGGAAGAGTAGGGACAATAAATGAGAGGTGAAAGAGACTGGCCAACACCATAGATTTCTTCAGACGCCACTATAACACACAGACTGACGTGGAACTCAGTACAACACAAAAAGTCAAACCAGTGAATTAAGGTGAAGGCTACAAAGGCCAGCCTTCACACTGGGAGACTGCACCAGCCGACTCCCCAGTCTAACATACTGCGTAGTGATGCTTCGCCCATCAAACTAAAACACGACTCAAGTTTTACACTGCTGACTTTGTGCGTTCTTCTGTCCAATGACTTTGCTGCAAATAAAACTGCAGGTTGTACTAGAGTGACTAAGCTAACCCAATGTGACAGAACACCATTAAAATCTATTCCAGATAGTGCTGCAGTTAACAGCTCAAAACAAGAACCACAAACTCAAAACACCTTGACTCTTGAGACCTGTCTGCACTCAGACACAATATACCTTAATTTTAATTCCTACACTCTCACATGGCAATGAAGACAAGAGACCACTTCAGAAAGTTCTTCTGTTGATTGAATAGGGATAGTGAAGTTGCTGGTCATTCAGAGCTTAATGTTAACTCAATTTTAGAAAAGCAAATCTGAAAATGGAACAGCATTGTTCACTCCACTGTTCACGTTTCCCGCGTAACAGCACAGCCACCAAGTTGTAGGTCACACTATTTCAGGAGTCTATAGTGATACCCTTCTGAGGAAGGGCAGCGAGACACATGAGATCTGAATGTTTAAAGTACCAAGACCATTTTGTTAGCCTTGCATGAAGAGCTCTCTCCCAAATTCCCCAGTTCCTTCCCATGGAACAGCCCCCAGTGTTAGCAGTTCTCTGGCTCCCTATTCCATGACAGATTCTATCTCAGGTCTTACCTATTAGGCAAGTCCCAAATCACCTCTTGCAACTCTAATCTCTAGCAATCAGAAAATACAGCCAGAAGAGACCTCAAGAGGCCATCCAGGCCCTATCCTTACCCCTAGGAAGGATCATATGTCATTCCTGACAGATATTTGTTTAATCTGTTCTTAAAAGCCTCCAGTGATGGAGATTCCACAACTTCCCGAGGCAATGTATTCCTGTGCTCAACTATCTCTGCTGCTGGAACTTTTTCTTAATGTTTAACAGAGACATTTTTCTCTAATTTAAACACATTATTTCTTGTCCAATTCAGTACAGATATGGAGAACAGATTATTACACCCCCCTCCCTTACAACAACTTCATGCATAATTGAAGACTTGTCTCCTCTTACGTCCTCTCCAGATTAAGCCCCGTTAACTGCAACCTCTTTATTTCTCTGTAGGTTCCAACCTCACCCTCATGTAAGCCAGGCAAAACTGCCATCAAGCATCTATGTATAATTCCTAACAACCGTTTTCAACCAAGCTGTGCCAGGAGGAAAATCCAAGCTTTGTTTTCTTCTCCTTACCCTCGCTCTTCTATTTCTGACTTTACTTACACTTCACTTCACATCTAAAGTGCACTTAGCCTATCCACTCAAGAAACCTCAAGGGAGAATTTTCTTCTAGTGCTGCTGTGACTGATGCATAGAACAGCAACATCACAAAAAGCACATTCTAGGCAGCATTTTAGATTAAGCCCTCCAGTATCATACATACTAGTTTATTGCCTCTTCCTCCAGGACAACTCTTTACTTGACCTGACTATTCAAGTCTGGTATTCAGTACCTGACACCCACAGTCTCCAAAGGTTTCACTCACTGCTAGATTTGATATGTAAAACCTGTTAGGTAAACCCCAACATCTCAGCTGCAACTGTAGTGCTCTACTGTGTTTAAGAATGCAACGTGATTTCCATATAGAGAGTCATATCTGAATACAGCGCATAAGCGTTTCACTTTTCCAGATCAATTTCAGGGCTGAGTTCAGTTGCTGGTTTGATTATTTTTGAATGTTAGAAGTAGCAGCTATTATTAGTTTTAATCTCAAGGAGCTTTAGATTTTAACCTTAGCTAGGATCTCTTCAAAGATTTTGTATATTATGGTATTATTTTCAAATTCAGTTACAACCATAAAAACTCATGTCAGACTGCCCTCTCCTGGTAAACCAACATACTGCTATCACAAAAAGATGCAACCCAAGTAACTACTACCAAAAATTTTCATCATGACACAAAAGCAAACCCCAAAATAAAACATCAAGGAAACTGTTTTGATAAGTTCAGTAATTTTTCTAAAGCAGCATAAGATGAACAGCATTTAAGTAGTGAAGTTTCTTTCAAGTTGCCTTAGGAGTTCTTGTCTTGGGAAAAATTGATGTCGTCTGTAGAGAAAAGTAAAACATGCATAAAAATGAAACTGTTCTGTTTGCTTTTAAGCTTTATAAAAGCAGCCAAGTACATGAAGTATTTTATTCCACATCAATAATGTTAAAAACAAGGTCACAGAAGAGATCATTTTCAATACAAAGCTATTTCCTTCAAGCTGGCACAGGTATTTCACTGGGGCTGAAACAGAACAGTATGAAAAATGAAAGCAACAGCAAATGTTTAAGTAGACCACCTACAGTCATCACTTTTTATTACATTGTTCAAACTAGAAAAATGAAAACAGTGAGATGACAGGTCAACTACTGAATAATATGCACTGTATTTAGTACACATACATTGAAGATTGGAAATGTCCAGAAATAAGTACAGCTTTATTGTGTGATGAATGTTTCACCTTCCTTAGCCAATTTAATTTTTTTAAATTAATGTTATATACAATCAAGATTTAAAAGATCACTTTTTTTAAAAAAAATGACCAATGTTCACACCAGAGCAGAATTCATTAACTCTTTCTGACACAAAATTTAGTCTTACTTACAGGAACTCTACCCCTGCTCGTGCCCAGAAGGTAAAATAAAGTCTTTTCAGAAGATGGTAACAGCTTCCCCGCCTTCTACTCCTCCCTTTCAAGCCAGAAGTGATATCTTTCTTATTTGCAGAGAATCTCAACGGGTTTTTTAGGATATATTTGAAATCTGGAAGAAAATTCATGCAGATTTCAAAAGCAATTTATAAGGAATGATCAAGCACATGGGAAACATCAACACTTCAAGCAATTCCAGCTCAAAGGGCATACCTTACAACATCATTGTTTAACTACTAAAGACAAATTCATGTTTTATCTACTTCAATTAAACTTCAAAGATGTAACAAAATCTTAAGCTTGAATCCTGTTCTTTCAAAAAAAGGAAAGAGCCCTATCAGCAAAATATGGATTGGTATCAACTCCCAATCGTCTAAAAAGTAACTTGTCACCACAGACCATATTTTCGAACTGTCAAATTTGTTCCTCTTTACTTAAAGCAGCCGAGAGTCACATATTTGCTGCCATGTCTCCATTTAGCAACTTTATATACTGATTGTGCATTGGAGAGCACATCCAGTCTAACAATCATGACTAAGTTTCAAAGGCATAAATCCCACGCTACTGTGCAGCTACCACAACTGCAAGCATTTATCTAAACACAAGAAAATCCCAGACTGTGATAACATGCATACAAATGCACGCATAAACATTATTTAAATTTTATGTATTGTCTTACTGCTATATCTTGCAACAGAATTCACTAACCCCTAGGAGAAATCCTTTCAGCTGAGAAGAAGAGAGTCTTTGTCTTCTTGAAATGACTGAACTTAGTGTTGCAGAGAAAAGTCAGTCATTACAAAAAACTCGACAAGTATCAGCAGTGTTTAATTGCTATAGCTCTATAGACAGCACTAAAGCATGAAAACATGTGAGCAAGGACGTAGACTACAATAAAGAGGTGATATCAAATTCAGTTCAAGGAAGAAAAATTTTTTTATCCTCTTGATTACCTGCCATTACTGTCTACCAGACCAATGCTTTGAGCCAAGCTAGGTCTTCCGTGCTGTTCTGATCTTCAAGTATTTTAGGCATCAAGACAAGGAAAATCAGTTCTAAGTTATCCAGAAGATGAATAAGGAAATAAGAAGTAAGGAAACATAAGTAGGAGAGAGAAGAAAACAGCACTTAAGAGAGAGAGAACATAAGAATCTAATACTGACCTTCACTTTAGAAAAGAGGTACCTGAAACCTTGCTAAATGTTAGAGTTATTTTTAAGAGGTATTTCTACTTCTTCATAGTGTTTTTGGTTACTTCTGATCTTCCTATATACAGAATTTGTTATGCTCCTTTTCCGGGTTTGAGACCAAGTTCTTGTTTCTTGAGGTGTTAATACACATGCCTTCCATGTTTTGCAAGGATCATCAGCGAGATTAACAGAGTCGTTGTTCTCCTTCCCTGCTGCCGAAAACTGGATGAGATTTTGTTCTCTATGGTGAATGTTCTCAGATTCCGTAAGTATGGATGTGCTTATTGTTCTCCTGATTTTGCAAGCAGAAGCTAGAAGGGGAGGATTCTCTTGAGTCTCATTTGGTACCTGAATCCATGCAAGTCCTTCAATTTCTGCATCTTTACATAATCTCATGCTGCGCCTCACACTTTTTTTGCCACTGTTATCGCTCTGTCTTCTAAAAGGCTCTAAAGAGTCATTTTTTAGCTGAGGAGCAGATAAGATTTCTTCCACATTAAAAGAAGGAACTGGAGGGCTGTTTCCGGTTATTTCCAATTTTTCAACAGGAGGAAAATAGATGGCGCTACTTCTTCTTCTTCTTCGTGGACTACCTCTTATAGAATCTTTTTGCAGACACTGAGTTCTTTGGGCACCCTCACGTACACTAGTGTCCTGTTGTTCCAGAAATTCTAACCTGGTTAGCTGCTCTGCCTTATTTAGGGAATTTCCTTCTAATTTCTCATCTTCTATCAAGAAACCACTTTCTTTTGCCTCTTTTACACATTCAGTTTCTTTAGCTTGTTGGAAATAGTCAGATGTATCAAAAACACACTTTGCATCTGGCACAATGTTTGAAAACTGAAAAAAAAAAATTTTTTTTTTTTAATATAGGCAAGAGGTAA
>RSEF01000022.1:1901848-1989539 GCA_003993805.1 Himantopus leucocephalus
CAAACCCAAAAAAACCAAAACCAAACCCACACCACCAAGAAACTCACATCATCGCAATCAAAGTTCAGCTGGGATAATGGTTCTTCCATGAGGCTTGCCCTTGCAGAAGGGCTATTACTTTGTAATCCTGAATGACGGACGGGCGTTGCTCCTTTGCGCAATGGAGTATTTGCGGGCAAAGTTTCATCAAATATTTCTGGGCTTAGAGCTTCTCCAAAAGTAACTCTTTTCTTCTTTGGCTTTTCAGAACTATGTTCTTCAGTTTTCTCTATTGTAATAAAATACATAGACTGCTTAGTGAATTTAAAACAGAACCTCCACAAAGCAGAGACTTTTCAACGTCTTTTTATAGGTTGTAATATTCTCTTAAAAATCACCCCACCACCACCCTAACAGCAAAATACCACCTTTACCTGTCCTGTGGATTCAACCACAATTTTCACCATAGCTTTATTACAGTACCAAGAATTAAGGAAGAAAGAAAATAGAAGACTAGAAATGGCTAGTTCCTCCATAAGTTCCAGTTGACAAGTGTAAAATTTCTTGAAATATACGTGATTCTATTCTGATACTAGAGGCTTTCTGAAGTTTTGCTGTGGGATTATTTTTTTTTTTAAATAGACATTATTTTCCTTTGCAACTTTATTTTCCACTTTACTTAGTAGGATGCCACACATGAGACAGTTCAGTGGTGGTTAATGTACACCATTCTTCAGATTTACCAAAGAAGCAAAACCTTATGATCTCACATCTGCCTATTTAAAAAACAAAAGGAGAATCTGACCTGTTTGCAAGGCTTCAAAGATTTTTGCACAATTGGAGACTGCGAGAGATTCACCTCCTCCATCAGCTGCATTGTTTGAGTATTCCTATCAAATTTAAGTGATACAATCATCTATTCAATACCATTTAATTAAAATATTGTCCTTGTTCAAATCAAAAGTGAAAATAACCTTTTTTGTAAGCAACATTTAATAATCAGTCCCATCGCTTAAAAAAAACTACTTGTTTTTCAAATGAATAAAACTCAACAACATCTATATGGATCTTCTCATAACATGAAAGCTTCAAACAAAGCTTCCAAGATGACCAAATGGCAAACAGATAGATATCCATTGATAACATTAAATTATTTCAGATGCATGTCAATTAGTCAAAAATATCTTTAACCATGATTCAACTTCTGGTAGTTCAATAATGACTGCAGAAGTTCATCCTTAGTATTAGAACCTCCATATAAGTCAGTCAACCAACCTTCACAGTATCCATCAGTTGCTTCATGGGCGTTTTCTTCAGCACAGATCGCAGATGGGAGCCACTCTGTGTATGTTCATTTAATGAAATATTTCCCGTTGTTCGTAGTGGTGTGATAGGTGGTTTGCTTTCATCAAATTTTTCCAGGCTCAGTTCTTCCGCAAAACTAACTTTCTTTCTGCTTAAATCTGACACAGTATTACTTCTAACATCTTCAGTGATGTGGTCAGAACTGAAATCTTTAGAGCAAGTAGAAACATATAACAATTAAAGACTGAAGTAAAATTGAGGAAATGTTACTATTAGCAAAATGAACTATAAATGTACGCATCTCCATAGATTCTCTGCATCAACATCACAAAAAAATCCACTCATTTCTAAATTTCTGCTATTATTGTGACACACTTACATTTCGCATTTTGAGAAATTTACAAAACATACCAAAGTAAAAAGTGAGCATTGCATGAAGGAAAAGACATTTTGCATAAGGATCTCTCTCTTGTCCCTGTAAATTGGGAAAAGAAAAAATTGTATTCTCTAGCATACAGAGAGGGACTGTGTACATTAACATCCCTTCCTCCTTCACAGGCACAAACGACTCACCTATACTTTTTCCTAAAGATGGCCTGACTAGCAAAATTAAGGAAAACTCTAAACAATTACTCCCAGCCTGTGTCTCAGTTTGAGCTTGCTTTTTCTATCAGAATCAAACTGCTAACATACCACCCAAGAGGCCCTACCCCACCTTCCAAATATTTCAGCTCTTCTCATAAAAGCTACTTCCTATGAACTGTCCTTAAGTAAAAACATGTTTATTGGTACACTGTACTGAACGAGCTCTGAATACAGTTTTTAAACTGGGACTTGAGCCTCCTCTGCAACAACACTTGGAGAGATCGTCATTTGCAGAACTTTTTAGTACTCTTTTTTTCTTTTGTTCCCCCATCAGCCTTTATGTCAAACTTGTATCAGGTTTCTACTGCATTATAAATTGTGGACAAGACGATAGACATGGGATGACTGCTTATGAAACATTTGCTTACAAATATTTAAGTATTTTTACTTTCTAATGAGAATATAACAAAGATGATAATAGTCATGAATCCTCTTACCGTGGCCTGTTTCCAAGATATCTCTAATTAGAACAGCCTCCAATGACTTAGTAGGATTATGTTGCTCATAAACCCATTCCTGGAGAAAAAGTTATAGGATTATATATATGTATATAGTATCTATTTATATACACCCACACAACATGATAAAGGAATAAAAAACGACTTGCAAATGCTTCCTTTTAAAATAGCATGAACTATTGAGTTTTTTTAATCCCATAGACAAGGATTTCAGTTCTCAATCATCCGCTAATTTAGTTGAATTTATTTTCCCAAAACACCAAGGCTAAATGCTTAAAAGGATTAGACATCAGAAATGAAAAAGAGGTGGAATGAAAAACATGTATATTTTAACCACTATTTTAGGAAGTTTCTTCCTAACCTCCATACCACTGTTACACTATCACAGCTGTTTTACAACTCAGAAGCTGCTGGGTCCAGCAGCATCAGAGGTCACACCTAGCAAAATGGGCCCCATCTTCACTGTTTTTATATATGACACTAATAAAAAAGGATCACTAGAGATATTTATATAGAAGACAAATTAACCTCTCCATCTGTATACAAGTACATCCTTTTTTTTGGCGTGGAATATCAAATAACTGCCAAACAGATATAAGATGAAGATTAAAAATTGCATTCAAAGTCATCCCAGTGATCAATAAAGTTGGTTTTGACATCTGGAAAAAGCTGTATTTGCCAGATCTGTGAATTTGATATCTCACAGTTACACCTCTGGATTCAAAAGAATTAAAACATATTTAAATTTTATTAATGGAATAAAACAAAGTCCTCCATGGGATTATCAGAAAAGAGTATAATCTTATTGACTAGAACAGCCTATAGCATCCACATTGAATGTTTGCATGTAAAAGAAAACTGAGCGCAGCCTCAAAAGAGCCAGCAGCACGTATCTGAGGTTAGGCTATATTTACTGTCAGTCCAAATGAATCAGTGTCCATGCCAGATTTTGCTTCCTTTAACTTGTCATAATAAGACATAAAATTCTTACAAGCAAGATCTGCTGTGCTATTTGTTTTCTCCATGTTCTTTGCCCATAATTATAAAAGTACCTTTGAAACAGCAGCATCAGGTTCAGTGACAGTCACATCTTGGCGTGAAGACAAGATGGTGCAGACCTGGGTATCAGACTTACTGCTGTTCGTCAAATTTTGTCTTAAATTTTCTTTCAAATCAGCTCCACTGTTGTCTGACATGAACTTTTCATTGCACTGATCCAGGTTCTGCTCTTTTGTAAATGGTACTTTGTTCTGAGCTGCATCGATTAAAAACAAAACAAAAATCCAAACAACAAACCACAAAGACAAACTTCAGATTTTTCAGTGAATGCTCATTTTGTGTTTCTTTGAATCTCGCCATCCTTTTGAATAGCTAGGTAATTTTCTAGTCAGGAAAAAGAAAACACATGCATTTTTTAGCTCTACTTTGAAAATAACATTACCAAATCTTCAAAACAAAGCAAGTTATTCTTTTCATATAAATGTTATTAAAACCACCAATACCAGGAAAGTAAAGCACTGTAGTTTGGTTTACACTATCATCTTCTCAGGTATCACAGTACTGCCCTGACTTGTTTTTGCAATACTTACTATTTTCATTAAGAAATAAGGATGTTAACGCCACAGTAATGTAACGTGATTTGTAAAATTACTGCACTTAAAAGTTATTAAACAAAAGTCTGCATGTCACAATCAAGAGAGATAACAGCTACAACAGCTAAAACCAGTCCTCATAAAACCAGTTCTGAGTTTCATGGAAAAAGTGTGAAAACACTAATGCTNTTATTAAACAAAAGTCTGCATGTCACAATCAAGAGAGATAACAGTTACAGCAGCTAAAACCAGTCCTCATAAAAACAGTTCTGAGTTTCATGGAAAAAGTGTGAAAACACTAATGCTAGTGAAAAGTAAATTAAAGGGTATAAATCTAGAAAGTAAAACTAAGAAACAGTCACAAAAAATACTAGTCTTCATTTTTCTTCGGGGGTTATTCTGAGAAATCACTATTGAGGATGCACTAATAAGATACGTTTAAACAAAAAAAACCCAACTCAAACCAAACCCCAAAAAAACCCTGTGCCAATCCTTATAAAAGAAGATTTCTTTGTTTTATATTAAGTGTTTGGAGTTTTATACTTTTTGGCCTAAAGGAAGACCTGATGTTTAAGATAAATCATTGACCAGAAATATAATCAACTTACAAGGGCCTGCTTCCTGGGAAGCATCATCCACTTGTGACAGTCCAGAGAAGCCAGTCTCCTCTTTAGCTTCTTGTACCGATTTAAAAGACATTTGAAAGGCATCTATCTTGTCCTTCAACGACCTGACAGTTTCATGTTTAAAAGGACTAACCTGCTAAAACAAAATTAACCTCGTGAGACTTTTTTCCCCCAAGATGATATGGGCTTTATTACTTTGGATTTGTAGTTTGGCATAAAACAAACTCAAGAGAAGCAGATCTTGTATGTAATCTGGCTGCAATTTTAGTTGCATGGCAAAAATACGCAAGAAAGAAACTGTATCAAGAAATCTGTTAAATTTTACTGCCTTTCGTAATCTGTCCCTCTAGACCATATCCAGAATTTGGTTTCTGACAGTTTATGCTAGCTTGAGTTAAGAACAAGTCTGATTAAAACCCAAGTCATTTATGTTAGTATTTACTTCACTTTGAAACATCAACACTTTAATTTGCCAAAAGTCAAGCATGGCAAATGCAGGAAAGTAAAGATTACAATAAACAAAAGTTAAAATACATAAGCAAGCTATACACAGAGAAAAGACTCCAGACTCTACACAAACAAAACCTCCAACATCCCCTTATTCTAAAGTAAAGCGGCCAAAGGAAGGCAACAAAATTTAGGCCATGTTTATTCCTTCTACTTGCTTCTTCCTGAGACTTGTCTTCTTTTTCTGCCGGCATATGTTGATTCCTGGGGGGAACTAAACTGACACATCAGATATTTGAGAGACTAACCTGTGCAAAAGCTTCTTTTTGCCTGTTGATTCTTTGTTGGGCAAGGTATTGAATAAGGGTGTTATGTTCTGGTGACCCCCGTACTCCAATCGCTGATCTTCGTCTAAGTTTTAATGAAGTTGCAGAATTCCCTGAAATGGGGACAAGAGAGGGAAAATTAAAAAAAAAAAAAAGAGAATTTTTTTGGTAAGAATACCTAAAATTAAAAGGATAGTTTTTTTCTTTTTCTTTTAAGAGTGATTTATGTTATTTATTAAAACATTCAAAGTTAGCTACTCAGCTCAAGAAACCTTCCTAAGCAAAAGCAAATTAATTTCCTAAAAATAAGTTAATATTTAACTAAACTATATACCAAGTGAGGAGCTGTCTTTATTTTTTCAATTGCTAGTTAAGAAACTGTCTACCAACACTTGCAGAATTTGTCTTACTACTCACCTGTGAAACTCACTGACACCTAATCAACTGTGCAGAAAAAAGTTAAATAGGGAATTATAGCAACATCATATCACAGTCCTATCCTTGGGCATATTCAAACTCTGCCAGACAACCTGAACCTGACCTAAATTGAAGCTTTTGATAGGAAGTTGGACTAGCTGACCTCCAGATGTCCCTCTGAGAAGGACAACAGTCATTAGTCACTCCAGCCTCACCTACAGATCGTTTAGTAAAACTTTCTTGAGTAATCCCAAATTCAGCAATTGTTACAGTCGCAAAATCAACAGGTTTTTTCCTCTGTTTCTCTGATATTCCATGATCAGGTTTTTCTTCTGCTTTGTCCCTATTAGGAGTCAAGTAGCATTCATCCTCCAAAGAAACAGGTCTACTTCTTGAAAAATTCTCTTTACTGTTCAAAGGCAGGATGTGTTCACCAACCATATCCCCTCTTAGCGTATCAGGAAAGCATTCAGTAAACTGACAGTTAACAACATCCTCCTTGTTGTGGTGCGATTCATTTTCGAGGCCTGTCGTGTATTTCAGGGTGCATTTTTGCAACTGCACCTGGTTCCCATCACTTAAATTCTCCTTCTTGGATGCCTTTATGACTTTTGATTTAGCCACTTTGCAAATCTTCTGCTCTTTTGAGAGATCAGGGACAGAGGCCTCTTCCTTCTTTTCCGTGTATCTACTCTCATTTTCTTTAACTTCCAGGGGAGCATTTATAGTCTTAGATTGTCTGTGCATCGTTAGTGGTTTATTTTAAGAAACATTCAGTCAGCCTTTGCTCTCCTGTAATTAGAGACACAGATCAAAAAGAAAAGGAGATTTTAATAGGTATTTAATAAGTGCAAGAGTTCGCTACCATTCTCAAACTTCTACCAAATCTAGGGTTTTCTTGGAACAAGGTGTCTAACAGGGTGGTGGAAAGGGAAAGTCCTATCTCCAGAAAGCTACACAGAAAGGACACAAAAGGCTGGCGCTATGCAGGGAAACACACAGCTACGTAAATCTGCAAGTAAGGAGTAAGGAAATACAAGGCTATGCTTCCACTCTCTATCAAACTTAACCTTCACGTTAGTATACAATAGGTTAAGCACAATCACACTGTGATCGGTTTGCTCCAAGTGTTGCAAGAAGCATCAGCAGTTTAATACTAATTGGAAAGATTAAGACGCTATTAATTTTTGTATTTAGTTTCCTGGATTTTAAGCTAAGCACGCAGAATTCAAGAATGTCAGTCTGAAACTTTGATTCCACAGAAAATACGCATGTTTTTCTGTATTTTGCACAACACCAGTTAAGTTATTAAACACCACGTGCACAACTTTTTTGTTGTCTTTTTTAACTTTTCTGTTTTCATTAGCCCCACACTAGAAGCTGATACCCGCGTGCACCGCCTTATGCAAAGGAGAGGCGATCGTGCGAGGGACCGCCGCCCCTCCTCGGCCGCTCCCGGGGCGCACCCCCGCACCCCCTTTCCCGCCCACACCCCTTCCCTCAGCACTACCCCCCCCCAGACACCCTCCCAGCGCTCCCCCCTCCTTTGTACCCCCTCACCAAAGCACCACACCGCCCCCCGGGGCCCCCTCACCTCCGCCCTCACGCCCGCCCCAGAGCTCCCCTCAGCCGCCGGAGCCGCTCGCGCCTCACACATTCAAACGCGGCCGCACCACTGCGGCCGCACCACTGCGTATTCCTCCGCCGCCCTCGCCCCTCTCGCCCCCGCTTTGCGGCCAACCGGGCACGGCGGCCGGAGGCGCACGGAAGGAGAGGGGCTCAACAGAGCCGGTGCCGTGCCGCCCCGGCTCTCCGGGCGCCGGCAGGGCTGCACGGGGAGGGGGGACTCTTTGGCGCCCTGCGCGGAGGGATCAGGAACCGTTGCTTACGCGCTGAAGTGCTGTTTTGAAAAGAAAAAAAAAAAAAGAAAAGAGTTCAGTCAATGAACCGCGCCCACGTGACGGGCCGCACCAATCAAAGGCGGCTCTACCTCAAGTCGTGCTTTATGCAAATGTAGGGCTTTCTTCCTCCCTTGATTGGCTGCTGGCACCGCCGCTGCCGGCCGGCCCGCCCCCTGCCGCTCCGTTGGCATTTCCCCGCCCAGCCCTCCCACCCGCCTTTGCCCCGCCACGCCGGGGGAGAGCGCGTTTCCTATTGGACAGCGGGCTCGGGGCGGCGCGGCCGCCATTGGCCGCGTCTCATGTCGGTCAGCGGTCGCTGCCTTCCGGGTTCGGCAGGGAGGAGCGGGCCGCCGCCGCCGCCGCAGACATGAGGCGGGTCACGCTGTTCGTTAACGGCAGCCCCCGGAACGGGAAGGTGAGGGGCGGGAAGGGGGGGATCGGGGTCCCGCCGCGGCCGCTGCTCCGGGACGGGGCTCGCCGCGCCGCGGGCGGGGCTGCCGCCTCCGGTTTGGGCGTGAGGGAGAAGCCCTGAGCCGCCCCTCAGGGCCGCGGTGCCCGGGGCTGCGGCTGAGGGGCCTCGCCGCTCCCGCCGCCCCCTCCCCGGGCTCGGCGGTGTCGGCTGGGGCCTGGTGCCGCTGAGGTGCCCCAGAGCCTCGCAGGGCCCGCGGCGGAGCGGGGTGTTCCCCGGCGGTTCTGCCCGGGAGTGCTGAGGGGAATCGCCACAAGCCGAGAACTTCTTACCGGAGTCGCAGTTAAAGTCACCTTCGTATCGTCGTTATTGATTCAGGTCCTGCGACACACGTCCTAGGTAACGGTGGGAAGGATGTAAATTAAATCCTGCAGGATGTCAGGTCTGTGAGCGCTGCTGCATAGCCAATAAACAATCTTGCTTAAACTCCGCTCGCTTGGTTAAAACCTCCGTAGTCACGTCTGAAGAGTGAAAATACTTCAGGTTTCTAGGCCCAACCCGTGCGCGAGTAGCCCAGGAAAGGGCCCTGCCATGCAGTTCCACTAAATGCTGCCCGTGATCTCTGCCTTTTCCCATCCGCGTCTCTGGAGTGAAGACAGTTAATGTGACGGTAGTGTAATCTTTGGGTTTAGAGGGGGAAATAAATTTGGGAGAGACTTGGAACAGAACAAATAGCAGTATTTAGAGAAATAAATAACTGGATCATCATATCGCTGTAGCACCAACGTGCGTTCTGTCGCTGCTGCGGCCACCTCAGTACGTTGAGCCTTTGGGCGAGAGACGTGCGAGTCGCCCCATTGTAAGGCAGCTATGGTTCTGATATCAAAGGTGGTCTGTTTCCTGTTTTTAGTAAAGAGCCACACATATCTTTCTAAGCCTCTTCTAACCAACTGAACTTTCTGAAATTAACAGCATATTATGCAGAATCTGTTCACTCTGAATGATAAGACCTGATAAGTCGTAATTTATGCCAAGGAATGGTATGCTTGACTGCAAAGTAAAATTACAAAAGCGAAAATGGGTTCTGTTTTACCTCAAACCAGGAGACGCCCATAAGAAGATATTGATAGCCGTGGTAATAAATGCGAAATGGCAGAGACTATATGAACGTGTGCCTATAGCTACTTCTCTCTCCCACAGGTTGTGGCTGTGTATGGGACTTTATCAGATTTGCTGTCTGTGGCCAGTAATAAGCTTGGAATAAAAGCGACCAGTGTTTACAATGGAAAAGGTGGACTCATTGATGATATCGCTTTGATTAGGTAAGGCTTATCCAATAAAAGTCAAATCGCGGATGCAGATTAAGAGACTTACTAGCCTATTAACCCTCTGACCTTAATCAATAACCATTGCTTTCCTTAGAAACAGATCTTATCATTGCCAGCCACCATGCCCAACGGTGCTTTCCATGCCTCAAGGAAAAATAACAGTGTTTTGAACTTCAGAGCATTTCTATACTGATGAATCGGAACTTGATACAAGCTGCATTTTATGCCTTTTGACATCCTCCTCTGTTGACACACAGTGTACTGTATGTACCAGGAAAATCCCACTATTCCAGTCAGCACTCGGATGAGGTTTTTTTGAAAGGGAGACAACCTCTAGCATTGCTTTGGCTTCACAGAATACTCCCAAGGGTGGGGAGAAAAGCGACAATTTTGTAAAACTAAACTGTTTGAGTAGCAGGTGATCCCTACCTGGTTGATACAGATAACGTCTCTAGGGAAGTCAATCGTGTTACAATCCGCTGGAACCTGCAAAATTAAGATAAAAATCAGATACTGAAGTTCAAACTAACGGCAACTGATTATCATTTACTTGAAACTAATCAGGAGTGGTTCCCACTGTCACTTAGATGAACAAAAAATTATGATTAATCTTTTTTTTTCTCCTCCCTCCTTCCCCTTTCAGGGATGATGATGTTTTGTTTGTCTGTGAAGGGGAACCATTCATTGGTAAGTCTCTGTAATTCTTATGTTTAACATTCTGTTTAATGGAAAGAGGTTTTGTTTTGCTTTAATGTAAATCTAAAATTTTATTTTCTGGTGTTTTCAGAAGATACCTCTTACCATATGGAGGATTCAGAAATAGTCACAATTTTTCTAATAATTACTGTGTCTTTCTCATCTGTGTAGATCCTCAGACTGATGGGAGACCTCATGAAGAACTAACAGGGTCACACACAGATTGGTTAACACTCAATGTTGGAGGCCGATACTTCACCACTACACGGTAAAAAATGCAACTAGTTGGTTTTGTTCTTAAAGGAGTTGATTTCAGTAAGTAGCAGCTGGTAGTGCACATTCAGCTGGTGAGGCTTCAGATGCCCTTGCAAAGGAGCTAGAAAAATACCTTACTGTGGAGCAGGAGGTCTTTGACTTCTGCAGCTTTCTCTGTATTTCATATTTGCTACTACAGTTTTGCAACAAATTAATTCTTAAACAGTTTACATATGAAGTAAAACTGGCAAAAAGCCTGAACAGGCCTGGATTTATCCTTGGAATATTTCATTGAACTAAGTGCATTGTATTTAAAATACCTTTACGATACCTCAGGTCAGAAATGTATTTTGCTATCATGCTGTATGAAATTAAATCAGTAGAGTGGTGTGGCTGTTGGAATGCATATCACATGCCAAGGGCAGAAAATACACTCCAACCAGCAAGTTTGTCTCTTGAAGAAAACATTCCACGTAAAAATAAAATTGCACTGCCTTTGTTTTCTAGGAGCACTTTGGTTAATAAAGAACCTGACAGTATGTTGGCCCACATGTTTAAAGATAAAGGTTAGTATATCAAAATAAACTTTATTTTTTAAGCTAACAAATTAGAAATGTAGGCAAATGGCAGTATCAAGTCAAGACTCTTGTTCATATGTTAAAATATCAAAAGTATCTTAAAGTAACAAAGGAGAATGTATTATTGGGTTTTTTTTCCTCTGTTGCCCATGTAATGCTTATCATCTTACAAACTGAAAATATAACTTTCATCCATATTTTGGGGTCTTTTTTGCTTGTTTGATTTTAGTTTTTCATCTTATTGTTGCATCTTGCTCAGTTTTGTCGACAGAATCAATGGGGAAACACTGTACAAGACAGCCTTCAGGGAACAGGGGCAGACTAAAATCTTACTGCTGCTTTTATTCTAGCAATAATTCTGATGTATGTGATAAAATGTTTTAGTTATTTATAGCAGGAGTGAGTTTGTTTTAAGGTGACTACTTTTTTTTTTCCCCCTCACTTTTATTTTCCTTCCTTTTCTCTAAGAAACGCCATTTCAAGTGGAAAGTTTCATAATCCAGTACCCCTTGGTAGTAAAAATCTGAAAATTAAGCAAATGCTCTTCTATTAATATATCAAATTTAATTATATATATGTTGTGGAAACAGATGCTTGGGGAAATAAGCAAGATCATAGAGGAGCATTCCTAATTGACCGCAGTCCAGAGTATTTTGAGCCAATTTTGAACTATTTGCGTCACGGACAGCTCATTGTAAATGATGGCATTAATTTGCTAGGTAGGTATTACCTGTATGACATCTCCTAAATTATTACTCTTTAGAAGTTAAACTTTGCCCTCAGGTAAATGTGATAAAGTCAGTGGGACTCCTATGTGCTCATCTAATTGTTTGGGATTTTTCTTTGGTGAATTTATTCTCAAGCATTGCAATTCCACATGCTTGGTTTTATGAAGAAACACTGTTTAAGCTTATTTATCTTGAGAGCATTAAAAATTCTCTGTACTGGATTAATATCTGACTGTCATTCTGGATTTCATATCTTTAACCTAATACTGGTACTGGAAACATCCTTTCTGAGTTATTTTTTCCTTTTGGTTGCAAGCAAGCTCGCTTTTCCTCTATCCAGTTCCCTCTAATATAACATATGTGGTAGTCAGTTTTATTAGTTTATGCATTTCTTCGAGACTCCTTGAAGTTCAACAAGTGATCTATTCATCTTTGTTAGTGTAGCTTAGATGTATAAAAGGTGTAACAGGTAGGGAAAGTCGATTGAATTGGTGCTCCTCCAATAGTAAGGATGGATTAACCCAGACTCTTTGGCATGTTCTTGGTGTGGCTATACACTGCCCTCCCTCTCCAGTAAGGGAAGAAGAGTGCTCTCTTGTTTAACGACTCCCTGTAAATAACAAATACTGCTTTGTTTTATTAGGTGTTTTGGAAGAAGCCAGGTTTTTTGGTATCGATTCACTAATTGAACATCTAGAAATAGCTATTAAGGTAACTTGTTTTCTTTAATACATGAATGCACGTGTCGTGTTCTTCCAGGCAATATATAATTTAGTCCTGTCCGTATTAGCTTTTAAACAACTCTCTCGACAGAATTCACAGCCAGCTGAGGATCATTCTCCTATATCTCGAAAGGAGTTTGTCCGATTCCTACTGGCAACCCCAACCAAGTCTGAACTGCGGTGTCAGGTGCGAAAACGCAGACTTTGTCTTGATCTGTAGTGTCGGTGTCTGGTGGTGAAATATCCTGCAGCATGATGTGACAACATGAACTTCAAACAATGTGTGCTTCCTCCTCCTGCTTTTTAATTGAGTTTTGATTCTAAGTTGTGGCAGAGTGACCTTAACATGAAATTCAAGTACGATGTTTGGGCTGCTTTCCTTCTTTAGCTTGAAGGTTTGCTGGAGGAGCAATTTGTTAAGGCATTCTATTTAAATGCAAAATGCAGTAGCATAACCAAGGACAATGCTTGATAGCTTTGCCTTTACATTTCATTAGTCTTATGTAGTAGAATAGATGGTCTTGTGTGTGTATGTATCTATATCTCCGCATATATTTATATGCACATATACATACACATGTGACTTAACTGTTTTGTGTTCAGAGCTACACCTCATCTTCTGTAACTTTTTGGGGTTTATTGTTTTGTTTTTAGGGTCTCAACTTCAGTGGAGCAGATCTTTCACGTCTAGATCTTCGATACATAAACTTCAAGATGGCTAACCTGAGCCGTTGCAACCTCGCACACGCCAACCTGTGCTGTGCAAATCTTGAAAGAGCTGACCTCTCTGGATCAGTGCTTGATGTAAGAATTGTTGCATCTTGGAAAGTCTGGGCTGTCCTGTAGTCATTTTAAGGGAAAAGAAACTGGAAAAAGCAGATAAGTGTAAAACATGTAGTTCTCCAGTATTTTCTGCCATTGTTTTAGTTAGATCACTTCAAAAGCTTTTTGAAGCTATCTTAACTAAAAAGAAAGGGAAGAAAGGGTAGTGGGTGAAAATTATCTGCCTTCCTGATGATAGAGCAGTAATAGTATAGCAGGTTCTTACAGTTCCTCACAGTAACAAGGCTGTCATGCTTTAATAGGATTTATTT
Organism: Himantopus leucocephalus; assembly: GCA_003993805.1. NCBI lineage: Eukaryota > Metazoa > Chordata > Aves > Charadriiformes > Recurvirostridae > Himantopus > Himantopus leucocephalus. Next base: position 1,915,355 of record RSEF01000022.1, read on the forward strand.
CTGAAACAGAGATGAAGACTATGCTCTGATCATTTTGGGTATCGTTCATCTTCACACTTTCATGAATCTCACTGACATGTTTGTCTCTATCAGTGTGCAAACCTTCAAGGGGTAAAGATGCTGTGTTCCAACGCAGAAGGAGCATCACTAAAAGGGTGCAATTTTGAAGATCCATCAGGCCTTAAAGCTAATTTGGAAGGTAAGAAGTTTTCGCCTGTTAGGTACTCTGTGGAAACTGAACCACGTGTTTGTAAATCTGTACAGCATGTGAGAGGTTTAGCTGTGTTTGTACAATCCATGTTTTCATGAGAAGAGGCCACAAATACTAGACTGAGTGCATGACCATATAGTCATTAAATTCCGAGTTCTACCTTGACCTCTGTCAATTTACATGGATCTGAAGAAGCATCGTTCTGGAGCTACCGTGTTTCTGACAGTTTTGCCTCATAAAACTACTCTTTGTGTGTTTTAGGTGCTAACCTGAAAGGTGTTGACATGGAAGGCAGTCAAATGACGGGAATTAATCTAAGAGTTGCAACGCTGAAAAATGCAAAGCTAAAAAACTGTAATCTTAGAGGAGCAACTTTGGCAGGAACTGATTTGGAAGTGAGTTATGACTCATTCTAAATACTAACTAGTCAACTGATAGTATTTTGGGAATTGCTAGCTTTTCACCGAGTTTTCCAGCTTCAAACTAGACCGAGCGAACTAGTCTCTTTTTTTCAGTCTTAGTGAGCTATGGATGATCTAAGGAATCACATTTCATTCTCACCTCAGTTTGGAAGCTGCGTCTGAAGTCTTGGATTTGCCAGCACCTCAAAGCCACAGGAATGGCTTGTATTATCTCAAAAGCAATGCACGGAACATGCTAAACTTAATTCGGTGTGAGATCGTGCCACCACTGAAAAGTGCAGTTGCCTGGGTTTGTGGGGGTTTTTTTGATCCTGGGACATCACTTGTAGAGTAATGATGGAATCTTACCTGACTGGTGGCGTGTGATACGCTGCTGTCTCTAGTAGAAAGACAAACTAGCTCATTTTGCAAGCTGTGTACGTGGCTGTTCCTCCGCAAGTACTAGAGAAGTATTTGGAGTAATGTCTGGTGAGATTGCGAGAGGTGGCTTCTTTCTAGCTTTGTTCACCAAGCATTAGTAACTCCTGGAAGATAATTTGATATAAAGAGTGTAAGTCTAACAACTTTAAAATAAATCCAGCCGTTACTGTGAAAAGGAACTACTCTCTCACAAGAACTAACTAAAACTCTAAATAATGATAGACTAGAAGTTTACACTGAAATTTATGGAAGCATATGTCATCTGTATAAATGTAGTTAAGGTAAAATTTTTGAACTAAGTTCTGGGCATATTTAATTAATATTTATTTTTCTTTTACCCTTTAGAATTGTGATCTATCAGGTTGTGATCTACAAGAAGCTAATTTGAGGGGATCTAATGTAAAAGGAGCTATCTTTGAAGAGATGCTGACACCTTTGCACATGTCTCAGAGCGTCAGATAGGGAAGAGAATATGCCGAAGAGGAAGGAATCAAAACATGTATTGTGACTTTCTTCACCTCCTCCCCTTACTGAGTTAAAAGTAACGGTTATTAGACAACTTATATTTGCAGTAGTGCCTAAGTAAACTCTTCTTTGATCACTTTTTGGGGAGGGAGCTTTTGTTTAAGAGGTAGAAACAGACACTCTTTCTACCTTTGTGAACAGAGTGAGGAAGTGGGCTGGTTCTAGAACCAGCACGAGTGGCCGGTTGGAGTAGGGGGGGTTTAAATAGATTCATTATTTAGCATTGCCTCACTTTGGAATGCATTTTAATTTATAAAGCACAATATATGCAATTCTATTTATTAAATCTGTAGCTGCAATATGAATAGAAAGTGTTATTCATGTATAGTAGCAACAAAGTTCAGGTTTACAGTTAGACTAGTGTATTTACAGTTAGTTTCTTCATTCATGGACAGTGTATTGACAGATGTGGTTTAGACAATGTCCAGAGGATGTTTTCAGGTACTCCCTTCTTCTGGGGTGAAAACAGTAGTTAACTGTCATCATAGGTAATCTATTGCCTTGTAGTAGTTTGAATGCAGGTATAGAACAGCTTTACCATCTTATAAATGTGCAGTGGAAGCTGCTTCTTCCACTGAAGGGATCTGCATACACAGCAGATTTAGTTATAACTAAAACATCCCTGTTCAAGAAATTGGATGTCTTATTTAGTCCTTTCCAAATTAGTGTGAAATTGTACTATCAATCATAGCTGGTAAGAAAAATTCTTTTGCTTTCAGATGTCCTAACCACTCCAAACTGGAGTACCTGTAGATTTTTTGTTTGTTGTGGGGAATTAAATGTACATAGGAAAATACAATACTGTCACCAAAGTAGAGCTAGGCATTGGGGCCACAGCACATACTGCGTCCTCCTGTCATTACTCCAGTATATGAATAAATGGCACCCGTTTCCCCTCCATGTACTATGCAAATACTCTTGTACACTGAAAGCTTGAAAGCATGGGCATAATCCTTCTCGCAGCCAGATCTTAGTATTCCACTTTGGGCCTGCTTAAAGTGACTGTCAAAGCGTCTCGCAAAGGGCAAAGTGCCCTTTCCACAACTGCTTTACCTGTGAGCAAATAGGGAACTAGGTGACTTCTGCAGTGCGGAAAGCCTCTCAGCATCTCTCTTAAGTGGCGGTGCACTTCATTTAATAAGTTGTTTCCACTGTAGTATCAATCTAGTTCTCATCTAACAAAACATTTAGTTTATACACAATCAAAAAGCACATGAAGAAACTATACCAAAAAAAAGAAAAAAGGTGCATCAAGAACTCTTACCTCAGATGCTTACTTAACATACCCCAAAGTTAAAACTAACCTTGAATCTAAGGAAATACAGCTTTTACTGGAAGTTAAGAACCAAGGTATCCTAAAACTTACAGCATGTGGCACTGTTAGCAGTGGTTTGAGTTCCACTGTGGGAACCCAGTGGGTTTTCTGCAAGCGCAGATTTCCAGTCTTGTCTCAGTAGTTGTTACAAAAACGCTGCTTTGCCATCCGTCTGTAAAGATTAGTTCAGGACCAGTATATGATTTGTTTGGGGGAGAACTGTAGGATTCTCCCTTATTTTCAAGTTGGGGTGACTCAGGCACGTGACATGAACTTCCAGGACTCAAAATCCCACAGCCATGTGGTTCAGAATTGGGGTTTTATCTCCTTGAGATTCCCAGGCCTCTTGATCTGGCTCTAGGACAACACTGTAGCCTTAGTGAAATACACCTACAGATTCAAGGGAATATTTCAGCCTGATTTTGGAGTCCTTCCTCCCACCTCATCGCTTTCATTGAGAGTGATGTATATGTTGCAGTAGAAGAAGATTCCTAGGGCTAGAGAAATAAATGAATTATTTTTCTTTACCATATTTTGTAGCTGGCAGAAGTAAAATATTGTATGGAAAAAATCTATTTTCATAATCACTGTGTATAAAATATATTTGAACTTTCACTGAAGCACTATGTTTTGAATAATCACAGCGTGTGGCATCATTCATTCACAGATGAATTTAAGGTACCTCTTTGCTATGACAAAGCTGTATGAATAGCCCAAAGTGGCCTATTCAGAAATTGCAGGTTCCAGCCTAATTTAAACTGCATTAATAAAAGTGTGAAATATAAGAGTGTCTTGGTTGTCTTAATTTAAAAAAACAATTTCAATCCTATTTGACTTCTACACGAAGGACAGCAAGTTAGAAGAGAATGCAACTTTTAACTTTGGTAGCTCTTTGCATACAAACTTAAAAATATTTCCGCTGAGGTTGGTTTTGCCCTTCACAAGACCTCGACTGTCTGGATTTGTACATAACCAGTGCTTTCTCAAACGGACTACTCACTGTAAACTAGGAATTATCCATGCCTAAGTACTTACTTTATGAAAAGACCAAGATTTAGATGTCTTTGCTTCTGCGCTGGCAATTCGCACTATGGCAGAAAGCAAAGGAATTTTTGCTTTTGAGAGCATATATCTCACCTGCTAGAAAAACAAGCGAGTGTACCTGTGTTGGGATTGCTGCAATGTTTCTCATACATTCAGTTGGAGAACTTTCACGGGGCTTTTTTTTTTTACTTGTCATTCATCTGCACCACTTTTCAGCTTTTCTTTGGCCCCACCCTTCGTGTTTGCTTAATAACGTAGTTGGAGTCAGAAGTCATTAACCACAATTTACATAGGTATGTGCACTATTTAAAGCACTCTTTCCACATTAGAGATTATCATCTCACAGCACAAGCAGCTAAACTTCCTTAAAAAGGAAGTGTTAAAGCACAGAAGAAAACCCCGTCCTTGACTTTGGTCTATAAAGTGCTCATGATTTCAGTGTAATAAATTCTGTCACAACAGTGATTACACAAATAACAGCTCGTCTCTGTAAGTGCTGTAGAGCACCTTGAGAACAGAACTGGAAAAAAAAAATCTAGTTCTTTCTTCAGTTTCTCACCTCCAGTACACTTGTTTGGATTCAGAATGCTGCCTAAAAAGGCTATGAGACTCAATAGTTTAGATCCCTTCCCAACACTTCTGATAAAAGAGAGGTCTCCGTTCTCGGAATGGGAATCCACAAAGCCAGGTTCTCCTGACAAGTCCTAGACTTCCATGTAGGTCCTTAACAGCATTGGCAGGCAGATTTCTCTCCCCAAAACAGAAAAACTAGTGCACCTGAAAGTCTGGGAGCTCTTCTGAAAAGTCTACATCAACAGTATTCCAGTGCCTGAAAACTAGAGAGGTCGTGCGATAAAAACCCAGCTGCACTGTGATTTTGAGCGCCCAAAGCTGGCACCTGCCTGACAAGCCCAGGCTGGGAGAGTCCCAGACCCCGCATCAGACTTCCATTCAGACTCTGCCTCTCCCCAAACCACAGTCGTTTGTTGGTTTCTGTTAAACGGGCCCATAAAAGTATTTGTGGGCAAACAAAAACAGCCGTAAGTTTTTTTTTTAGCCTCCCAACTCCTTTCGGTAAGGTCTGAGGGTAGCGTACGAGAAGACGCGGACCGGCTCACTAACAGCGGAGACGCGTGCCCGGCCCGCCGTGCTGCGGGAGGTCAGCTTCGGAGCTGGGACCGAAACCCCGGCACAAACAGAGCTGTTGGGAGGCGTTACGGGCAGGCTGTCATTAGTCCTGGCTTAAAGCAGTGGGTTAATAAAAGGTGCAATTATTTCTCTCTTTAAACATTATCCCTCAGGAAGAACAAAATCTTCTACTTATCTTTAAGTAACCTTAATTTTTTTGCTCGGCTCATCAGGGAAGGAAGGAGTCTTAGAACACTGATACAGGAAAATCTCACTTCTAAAGCGATGCGCCTACGCTGAAGTAACGTTTCTCCCACTGAAACAAACTATTTTCACAGCTTGATCAGTTTATCAGCTGCAGTTAAANTTTCACAGCTTGATCAGTTTATCAGCTGCAGTTCAATGTTGGCTACTCTTGCCATGAGTAGGAGGAGTATTAGAGCAGGAAGAATTACTCCTTGCTAGAGTCACTAAATCCTCCTTAAATTATTTACTTATTAAATGACTTTTAATCCATTAATCTCAAAGAGGTCATGGGAGCAGGAAGAGAGGATGTTTGAAGAACACTAAACATGATACACTAAATTGCACATAAAACAGTACACAGCAAGTGAAAAGAGCTGCCAGGTGGATAAAAAAAAAAAAAATAGATTTCTGTAGTCAAAATTACTGAATTTAACTCCTGCAAGCAAATAGCTATCGGCTCCTTTACGAAACTGCAGTGCATAAACTCTCGAGAATGAAGATCATGCATACATAGACACACACATATGTAAAAATCAAAAATAATGGCGGTGTCTGGGAGTCCTATTTATGAGAGAGACTCCATCGTGACAACAAAGCCAGTTTACAATCTAATATACTTGTGTATTTGATCAGTTTAATACAACTTTGCGTTTTATAGAGCAAAGACTATGAAGACACTTAAATTTAAACATTAAGGAGGAGGACTTCGAAAGGAGCACGTAAAATGCTCTCTGCGCTTGGGCAATCGTAGGCTCTTGTTCATGCACCAAAGGGCTGTTTCCTTCATCCCTGATAGACAGAGACAGAGGCTAAGCTGAATTCCTCACCCGTTTCAACTCCTGTAAGCCCCTCTCAGCAAATTCAAACTCGCCCGAGAAGTTTTATTTAAAAATTAGAAGTCACTGAAAGAAAAGATTGTGTATTTTCCACAGGGCGAGAGCAGTCAGCTGGGTCTGAATGTCACATTTACAGCCTCTTAAAAGACAGGCCGTTACTTTTATGGGTTTTAGAGAAAACAGCTGAATTTAATAGCTACACCAGGGGTGTTCCAATTATGCGCTTTACTTCTGCTGCATTACAGCAGTTTTAAGAACAAAATTGCAGCCTGTGAGATAGACTCAGACAAAGTTACCTGCTGCGAAAGGTCCGGCGTTGGGGTGGTTGTATATAAAAAGCGAGCTGACACGCACACTCGCAGGACGTTTTCAAACAGAGAAGAGTTGGAGTTATTCTGCAACCTCTCTCAGGAAGCAGGTATGCGCTTGAACAACGTACCCTATTCCCTATTTACTTATTCAGTGCTCGCAGATGCTCTTCTTAGAGGAGACTGCACAGAGCACTTTTAAGGAGCAGGGACATTAGAACAGAAACCGGCTAAACTGGACACATCTGTCAAATATCAACAGGGACTTTCATGGAACCTTTGAGGTCCAGACATTCTGAAAATGTTGAAAGGGGGTTCAAGAGTCCTAATTCAGATCTCCATCCAAATTTTTCAAGTGTTAAATCTCTTTATAATGAGCTAATCCACACTTTGAAAGGCTCAAATCCAGCTGTGGCTCACATACAGGCACAATGTCGCTGGGGTACGGATGATCACAACTGGAGATCCAGAAATGTAACATTTTCATAATTCTACCAGATAAAAATGGAGCTGTAATGTCATTATCATCAGAAAGATGTTTTATTCTCTCACAGGATGGAGAAGTCCGGGAAGATCTTTGCCAGTGTCCTCCTGTTTGTGCTCTCTGTGGAAATCTGCTTGGCTCAGCACTGGTCTTACGGCCTGCAACCAGGCGGGAAAAGGAACGCCGAAAACCTGGTGGAATCGTTTCAAGAGGTAGGTTCTGGACTGTAAGCCATGCCTGTTGTTTTAGCTGCGATCCCTTATCTGTAAAAGATGCAAGCAAAAAAGAGGTGACACAGGCTTTGCAGTGTGTGTGTATCGCTGTCTCTTCCCCCCAAACATACATACCTATGTATAGACACACACGCTTTTTTTTTTTTAAAGTAGTAATTGGAACGTAATTGGCATTAGGCTAAGGTGACATTTGACAGCCTCGCACAAAGAACAGACAGAGCGCTCGGGCAGCCTGCTCTGAAGGGGAGGTGGAAGTTTGAGTTCCAGGTTGAACCTCATTTCACCCTCTCCCTAAATTTCAGCCAATGCTCTGATGGGCCGTTCCATAACAACACTCACCCACGCCACCGGGAGTGTGGCAAGGGCAGCTGTCATGTGGTAACTAATTAGATGGTAAGCAATTAAATGACAAAGCAGATGTGGAAGGTTCTGTCCAGCAGTGGTTTTCCCATCCTTTCCAATACTCCTGCGTAGTCCCTCCCAGGAGCACTCCTAGCATCCTCATTTTACGTTTGCCGTAGCGCAAGCACAGCGCCTGGGAAAGAGGTGAATTTAAATTGTGCAGTGGAACAGTTTCATCTCCATCTGGAGGTAGGGTAGCATTGCTTTAGCAGAAAAATCTCCTTTCATGAAGGCTGTATCACTTCCCAATTCAGATCACAAACGACATGGAAAAATTAGGGGAAGTGGAGAAGACTGAATGCCCAGGCTCCTACCGGCCGTCCAGGTTCCGTGGTCTGAAGGAAGCCATGGTAAGCACTACGCTTCTTTTATCACTATGGGCAAATGAGGGGACCGGTCCAGGCTGGGAATGTACAGGGAGGGAAGAGAAAAAAGGTGGGGGTGGAGGAGGAGGCGCAGAAGTTTAGTCCCCATGTGGCAGTACTGCCTCTGCCCTTATTACCCGCATCATTCTCCAGTTCCCCAGAGTTACAGTCCTAGCACAGGGCTACAGTATTCTTATGTTGCCGTTGTAGCAATGTCGTTACTCACTAAACTAAAAACAAAATAAAGTCAAACACATTCTACTTTAATACAAATCTATGCAGCATTCACAGATGCTTAACTTCAAAGGCGCGCTCTGCCAGCTGAAGGATCAAGCCATATGGAAGCCGCTGCTCCCAAGGTCCCCAGACTGGGAAATGTATTTTCCATTAGATGCTCTAACGCAATGACAGCAGAGACTTCGCATACAAACTAGCTGCCGTAGAAAGAATACTTTCAAGCAAAAATGTGCTCTTGAATTAATACAGCAACACCTTGATCAGGCCAGATGGTCACCACTTTCTGGGAAGTGTCTCTGGGCTGTCCTAAGAGTTGGAACACTCGATCTCTACTTCATTTTTTGAAGCCAAGACCAAAAGTTTGAAGTACGCGCTCCAGCCTTTCCCTGAGGAACCCGCCCTGAGTAAAGGCTGCTGGTCTCAGTAACAGTAGTGCAGACAGGTCAGGGACTGACTCCCATTGGATTGTCATGCAGAAACTACCTAAAAAATTAATTTTTTTTAGGTCATCTTTAATCCTATTTGTACTGAACATAAAATGGAATCTTTGCCCATGACTCTGGCTCCCAACAGCACTACTTGCAGAACGAAGAGCCAGCAACAGTAACTTAACAGGTTTAGATTTTTTTTTTTTTCTCTTTACTGCAAGAGACTACATTAGGCAGGAAGAGATACCAGAATGATATTTGAAACGCATCCTTGATACTTCTTACTGAGGGCAACCTGGCCTTTCTTTGAAGAGCTGAAGGCACCCCCTTCCCCGCTGCCCCCATCAGATTCTGAGGTTTGCTCAGAAACTGCTGGTAATCTTGCAAAGAAGCGTAAAAACTCCTAAGCCTCTGCATCAAACACTTAGTTTGCATGACTTATTCCTGCAGCAGAGTCTGAACTATGTGGCCTTCTTACTTCTAGCTGCTTAATGACATTGAAAACAAATTAAACCTTTTCCAGATGCAGCTTTTCCAATGTAACACATTCCTGGAGTTGCCACAGAAACATTAGGCAATGAAAGGGGAGGTGGCTGGAAACAGTCCACTCCATGGAAAAACTTTTCAAATTATCTTCTTCGTTTCCTGGAGAAGCTGGTAGGGAGCACAAACAAAAATACACCTAGCTAAGACACATAAAAAGAAAAAAACCAACATACTCAGACAGCGCATCTATCTCAAACACCTCCGGCTTTCAACTCTGAGGCAAGAACATAAATAAATATTCAAGTAGGAGACCAGATCCAGCAGGATGTGACACAGGAACGTGGTTTTCGTTCAAACAGCACTAAGATACACAGAGAATGGTAACAGGGCAACTGTGCCACTCCGTAATGCCCCCGGTACACTTTTGCAAGCACAGCTTTCTTGTCTCTGGTCTCTTGGCCAACTGCTTAAGCTCACGGAGACATTCTACATACTGACCCTTTGTGCGAGTTCGTGCTTCTTGCCCTAAACTGCGGTCAAAGCGTAGTGTTCGACAGCTGTTGGGTTGCACTCCAAGAACTGCTGCAGTGGTGGACCCATTAACAGATGTAAAGTTGGTCATGCACTTTGGGATGAAAAGGGCCATTATAAGTGTCAGTTACATTATACTCTATGACCAGATCCATGGGCAGGTGGCACAGAGATCGTGTCGGGTCAGATTTATGTCATTCTAATCCTCCTTCCAAGGGAGACCACAATATGAACACTTTAGCGTCTGACCAGGCTTTAAAATTCCATCATCAAAGTTATTTCTTCTCTTTAAAAAAAAGTTTATGATGTGTGTTTACAGGAAAGTCTGATGGGAGGCGAAGCTAGAGGAAAGAAGATTTAAACCCACAAAGCCAAATGGAACAATGGACCCAGAATAAAATTTCAAAGCTATGTTAAAATCAATTCCTCTTCAAATAGCCCTTGCTTAGATTGCATTATGTGAATAAATACTCTGAAGTTGTATTTAATAGCAGGAGATAACTGATGTGTAGATCACTAGCTTATGTGTAAAGGAGAACACATCCTAGTCCTGTGGTGGGGACTCAGCGGCACAGGGGCTGCTTTGTGCCCTGCCATGAAAACTCGGATGTGACAGCATTTGTTTCGCATGTACAGACAATGCCTGGACAAAGGCACTGTCTGATCTCACTCTGGATAAAACAGTAATACAACTTTGTTAAAAATCAAGAATAAACTTACTGTTGGAAGGTAATTCCACTCACGCTTCAGTAGTCCACGTATGAAAGACTTTTACATGCTCTTTTTTTACTGGTTCACTCATAAAAACTACATTTATTTTAAAAATGTATTTACAAACTTTACAATAGTTAATACATTTTAAAAAACATGAAAATTTATACACCTTGCTTTACAGACTTAGTGAATCATATGTCATTTACCCAGAGAGATGCAGACTCCCTCGCCAAAGCTTGGCTCCTACTCGTTCTTCAGAGCCAGTTTAAAAGCTGTATTTTTTGCTGATTCAATTGCAGAGGACTAAAAGAAAGAGGAAAAACAAAAAAGAGAAGGTATTTGCAGTCTGCAGAGGTGGGGTTTCTAACTAAACCATTACACCCAGGATCTCAAAACACTCACAAAAACATGTTACACAACATCCATATTCTCCCGAATTCAAGACAAACATGTCCCAAGGTTTATCATGTCATTAAACCTTTGTAATACCAACAATTAAAAACTACATCAATTAATACCATGCATATTGGGGCTGAATTTCAGAGCTGCCGAGGGATTTACACCTCTGTTTAAAAAAATACAAAAACTGCAGACTGTGCATGTGAAAAACAGGTTCAAAATACGCAGCCATGCGTGTCCAGGGATTTCGATGACAGCCTGAAAGCGGAACAGCCAGACCAATACAGCACACACCTTTTTCACCTTTTGTTAAGCTCCTCTATTTCCAAACAGTCGTGAGTCTTTTGTGTACTAGGAGTGCCCACCAAACTGTCCTAAAGGTGCTTTCATGTTAACAGGAGCGGAATTAGGTGAACCTCACGTGCTTTCAGAAAGCCCCCCTCCTGCCGTGCAATCAATGAAATCACATTATTTGTTTACTTTTTCTTTCTGATGTAGTCCTAGGAAAAGCTCACCCTCACCCTGGTCCACTAGCTAATTTGGTCTGCAACAGTAGATATAAGATAGAGAAGGTTTTAATTAAAAGAAAAAAATTGAAAGAAGGTAGCAGTAATGGGTCAGGAATGTTTTCACTATGAAAAAGATTACAGTTAAATTACAGATGTCTTAAACTTATTATTTCCATTTACAATTATAAAAATAAATAAGGAGAGAAAAATCTGAGAATCTGAGCCATTATCACTACAAGTCTAACTCACTGTTAATCCGTGGAACGTACACTGGGCTGCACAGTGTGAAGGTTATTAGACGCAGGCTCTCAACAACCACTGCATATACATTATGGTATTTTCTGCCACCGCAGATCACAGAGCTGTTCTCACTGGAATCGGTGTCCTTTCCTAATCCAATAATCCACCGAAATGGAAAGCTGTCTGTTTCTCTCTTCCCCTGATGTGGATTAGAGTCTGTAACATTTTTAAAGGAATTTATCACAGCATGACAAATTTTAATTAAAAGCTCCAGAAAACAAGTGTTGAGCATATTTCTCCAAAGAAAAAAAATCCTTTAAAGTCTCGAAATTCAACACTAGCTTTGAACAGCACGGCTATGAAATGGGATTAGATTTTGTTTTCTCTGCAGACTGGATATTTAACTTTGAGATTTGTTTTATTCAAAACCATGAATTGGGTAGAAACGCTGCTCTTTGCTTTCATTTCTGGTACGCAGAGATGACATCATTATGGACTGTTCTCCTACTCCAGTTAAGAGACATTAGATGACATTTCCAAAAGCACCTAATTAACATGGAAAGATGATTGTCATTTTGAAAACTAACTAGTGAGACCTTAAATTGTCTCTGAAAATGAAATCTCAGAACTTAAGTCAGGTAGGTACTGTAGCAAAGAGCAGAACATTGAAAAAAAAAAATCAGGGGTCTGGTGGGATTTCTCGTAAGAGTGAGGCCACTTAATTCCATTTAATTAAAATCAGTCAGGCCCTATGCTTATTCACACACTTAAACACCCAATTGCTTTTAAAAATGTGACACTTAGAAGACAACGCTTTTTTCTAAAACTGGCACAAAGCCCTAAGTCATTTAGGCACAGTACAGAAATTCCACCTTGTACCTCCAGGCAAACCACGCTGACTTGTATCAGCTAAGAACAGAACTCTTCACGTACCACAACCAGTAATATATTTAAGAAAACTGAATGCCTATTTGCGAGTTACTTTGCCAAAAGGCAAGAAGGAGAAGCGGGAAGAGCGTACAGCACTTCAGACTCTAGAACAAAATTAACGCCGAGAAAGAAAAAAATCCTCCAACCTTAAACCCTTTTTGGGCACAGCAAATTTGCCAATGAAAATGCCCAAACATCTGGGGAAGGGAAATCTCCTCGCTCTGGACTCGTTAGGTATTTTTGTTCTGGAGTACCTTCCCTTCCAGTGAGGGTCATGTCTCAGCTACAACGGTCTCCACCAAAGGCAGCAGGAGGAAAAGCCTGACCTGCACGCACAGCACACTGCGAAGAGCTTCAAGGACCGTGCCAGGTAAGACAGTGCAATTGCAAGGCAGAGCGCACAGGGCGAGAATACCTTCACCGCTTTTTAAGGAGCTGGCTCTACAGTAAAAGCCAAAGAGCGCAATACAAACGAAAGGCCTCTTTAAGCTGCTGCTCAAACTACACAAAGCACTGGAGCTTCCTAGGCTTCTGCCAGCACTGGGGTGGGTTACAGCCACCACCTCGCCTCCTCCCCGACTCTCCAGGTGACCTGGGCATCTCGCTAGCTCAGGTATTAGCGCCTAGGAACAGCACACAGCACAGACAGCAACTCCTCTTATTCCTAGGGACTGGCAGCTGCCTGATCCAAGGAAGGAAAGATGGGGAGAGGATAATTAACCACTTACATGCTAAGTACTCTGTTCACAAACCTAGTCTATAGAACTGCAAAAAAAGCAGTCAGAAGCAAGTCTTCTCAAGTTAGAGAGCATTATGTACAGGGTCATTAAAGATCAGCCGAAAAATTCCTCCCGAGGTCAGACTTCCTCCAGTGAGGTTTTTTTTTTGCACAGACTAGTTCCCTCCTCCAGGAATAAAGCCCTGCTGAACGCACAGGTACGTCTGCGAGTTAAGGTTAGTAAAGCAGATCAAGAAGGGAGGGAAGTAAGACTCAAAAGTCACTTGGAGCCTCAATACCCAAACCCGATAGCTGGCTTGTTTACCCACGACAGACAAACCATCAGCTGGGACTCCTACACAGTCTCCTTTGTTTCTGCTGACTTACCAAAGGAGTCAAAAGCCAACCTGCTCCGAAAGGAAATGCACCTAAGGGTGAGGCAACGGGCAGATGTAGAATGGGGAAGGGCACTGAATTAACAATAGGTGGTGTTAATACCTACTCTTCTGCAGGGCAGACCACATCCTGCTGTTCTGCAAAAAGCAAAATTCTCACCGAAAACAAAAAGTTCTTGTTCAAGTGAAGAGTTTCAGAGGGTCCTTTAGTTCATGTGTGCAGCAGAAGGAAGACAGTGGTTACAAGAGGAAGAAGTGGACAAAAAATGAAAGACAAGAAAACCCTGTGGTTTTCAAGTCAAGCAGCATCTATCTCCAAGAACATAATGTGGAGCTGACAAGTCCTACAATGCACCAGAGAGAGGGGGTGAGCCATGGTCAAGACGTCCAGAAAGGTTTCAAAGATTTCCCCTGAGAAGGCAACAGCCCAGAAGACAGTTGTATGTGCGCTGTAGCAAACGTGACTGCGGATGTATGTGATGTGACTGCAGTGCAACTTCCAAAACATATCCAACCTGTTTTGTGATGTGAATCCAGTATGACCCTTTGATGAAAGCAATCTGTTTTACAGAGCCATGCAGGCAGCAAAGCAAATGCAGCTTTCTGCAGGTTTCTTCAACCGGAGTCACACTGAAGCCAAAGGAATTAACAACAAAAGAAAGTCTGAACAAAATCCCTACAGTTTCAACGGTTTTGTTTTTCTCAGAAAAAAGGCTTTGCTGAGAAAAGCTTTCATTAGATTTAATGAACTTCAATTTTTCAGTAAGGTAATGAAACCCATTTAAGTCACTTGAGCAGAATAACGGTGCGGTGGTCGGCAAAAAACCCCAACCCACAGTATTCGTATTTACTGCTGTGAGCAGCATCCTCAGCAGGGCTTTTAGTGCGTCTCCCCAACTTCCCCAACACATAATCAGAAGCTAAATGACAGTTACAGGTAACAAGTAGAATTATTTCCTGGAAGAGAGCCCCTGACAGAATCTTTATCAACACTGATGATAAATAAACGGGCCACGAGCTGTAACCAAAGTTTTGTATAGGTTCAGAAATAAACTTGGATCAAAATTCCTCAGCTGGTCCCTCTTTATGATGAGTTTGAAGAAACTCTGAACTTTCCAAAAAGTTTGAATCTGAACTTTGCATCAAACTCCCATGTTTCCTGCGTTCCATAGTGAAAGGGAACAAAGACGACGAGTGATTTTTTTTTTCCCTTCCCTGGAAAACATCAGTGAAAAGTAACAGCCATGACAAAAGCTATGCTGATAAACAGGCCAGTGACACTGGCAGAATAGTGCAGCAAAATATTCCGCCTGAAGGTGACAAGAGAAGAATTCTTACAAATCAAGAAAACGCAGACTTCACTGGCTTTTGAGCTGCTGGGAACAAGGCACCAACAGGCAGCTGCAGCTCTGCGCAGATACATAAAGAAAGTTTTGATTATGTAGCTTGAAAAGAAAACAGTGAAGTTCTTTACAATGTATTAGTTCCGAACCAGGCAGTTTAGGAAAGACCTGCTCCACACGGCAAAAAAAGAGTGGCCGTAACTATCTTTGGAGTCATCTAGATCCTCTAAGAGCTGAGCAGAGTAGAAATAGACTTTGCAACAAAATTTTAAATGGAATTGTCTTCTGGCTTAAGTGCTGCCCAAACTGCCTGTGCGCCTGCTGCAGAAGAGCAAGCCGCCAGCCCCGGGGGCAGCCCTTCGAACCCAGCTCAGAGACAAGGCGCTCTGAAAGGTGCGGAATGGATCTGCCCACATTAGGAGTATTAATCACAAATGGTCATGTCCTGGTTTTCACCAGCAAGCTTCGGGTGGCAGCTCAGGCACAGAGGAATGCTGCATCGAAGGCCCATGTGGTCCATAAATAACAATGATATTTGTGTTGAGTTTTCGGTCACCATGCAACTGTGAGGACAGACTATTTGAACAGCGTGAAACAGCCTTTTTCTGCATGGATCACGTGAATTTAAAAACACCAAAACCTAAGATCATGTCATTTGTTTCTCTATACAAACAGAAAGATTGATGCCGACATCCAGACAGAGCAGGCAATAAACAACTTAAAGAAAAATTAAACTGATTCTCTCATCCTGCAAGGAGAGAGAAGCTGCAGAGCTGGAGTAATCCAAGCCACAGGGAAGTAGGTGGTTAATCGTCAAGTCTTTCACATGCATCTCGGATCTAAAGGGCTCCCTAAAGTCTAGTGGCTGTTAAAAACCTAGATCAAGGCAGGCTATAAACCAAAGGGCAAGTACTGCCACAAAGGGGTGCAGGAACAAAAAGAGGATGGGAATTACTTGTGTGAATTTGCCCAGCCAAAGTAAAGGTTACAGTAACTATCAGACTTCATTTCTGAGGATGTAGATGTAGAGTGAGTTTTGCACACTCCATCCTCTCAAAATTGCCGGTCCCAGTACAGTGCTGGTATTCTTCTCACATTTTCACAGGAGAAGCAACTTTTTACACCCTATTAAAAAGCACAAAGATGAAATATCGTAGCAAGCCCCAGATGCAAGCACAAACAAACTAGGCAACATAATTTAGGGAGGAATATCAACTGTTCTGTAGTGCTAAAACTGGAATCAACAGTGAAACTATGACAAAGTACTGGTGAACCTAAACTCTCCACTGGGAGTGAGCAACTGCCACTACTGGAGCAGAGATGGCGTAAGGCAGAACGTCTGCACTTCATCTTAAGTACGTATGATGACTAGCAGGAAAAAAAAAAAAAAAGACTTCTTATTCTGCTAACAATGCTCAGGTCTCTGCCCGGAATCAAGAATCTTAGGAGACTGCACATCATACACCGGCACCTGACATCTCAGGAGACGACACGTGACAACTTCGGAGCGGCTGCGACCTGTTTCACTTCGTGCAGCTCAGGGCCCGCTACACTCCAGGGGCAGGAGGAGGGATCGGTGCGTAAGTACAGCTGTAAAGCTGAAGTAAACTCATGTGAAAATACCGTAGGACACTTCTCATACTGGTGTGGCTTACCTTGTTTCAAACACTGGTTCAAATCACTACTGTGACAGATTTAGACTAGGAATGAGCTGCTGAAATTGCATCAGTGAAAAAAATCAGCACAGAAGACTACGACAGACAAGAATTCCTGTAGGGTGACTTCTCCTGCTATGTGATTAGTGTCTCAGTACTGGAAAGGTAAACCAGAGGTTGGGAACACAGTCTCAATAACAGTTCCTTTTGGTATTTCCCAAAGAAAACTCCAAGGGGAGTGACTGGAATGGCAGGCGAGATCACTAGTCTTTAGGGTCAGAGAGCCCCAGCATGTCAGTAAAAAGAAAGCAGCAGTTCCACTCTAGGCGCTTGCTGTTCCACCAATAAGTGATGACCTTCACTGCAATGCTTGCTCTGAAGAGACAACGCTGGATTTTCTGGTTTTCGGGGGTGGAGGGGGAGGTTTGGCTTCATGTCTGCTGGGTAGTGGTGGAGCAACCTGAGCAGAAAAAACAAAAACACAAAGAAAAATAAATTATTACTGGCAAGTTAATACCTTTTGCTTTACCAAACAAGAAATCCAAAAGGTCCTGTACTACTTTCTGTTTCTTGCAGGACCAAATCTTTGAATTCAGCCTCTCAATACTATATGCAATTGATGACAGGGGCAAACAAGGACACATCCCCAAGAGATGACAAAAGCAGATACATTTTAGTTGCTAGAATACGCTTTAGTTGCTCCTGACCTGCAGCCTGACTTTGAGTCAGAGCCATTTGTCCTTCTGTCCCATCTTTTGTTTATCAGGAAAATGGCAAGAAACCCATTTCCCTAAAGGTTTCAAAATTCAACTATTGTTATCTTGCTGGCTTGATAAGTTGCACCAAGTAGGGACCAAAAGGATCTAAAATGCTTCCAAATCAGAATGGTACCACTAACGCCACAAAACTGTAGCAAGTAAAGTTCTACTAAAGCAAGCCGCAGCCTTCCTGCCCAGCACGGGGGCTCGTAGGGTGTTTCTTGTTCTTGCAGAAAACTGCAGTAGTGGGCTCTCTCAAGTTGGGTCTCTGCTTGTTTTAAGGGTTATCTGTAAACAAATGAGGTGTGAAAGGCTGGGTGAACTAGAAGCTTGTGTGGTTCACACCACTTGCTTAGCCAAAACCGTCAAGATTTCAGTACTATTTTAACTGAAGGAGGAAAGAGGCAACTTTACAACAAACAACGTAACAAAACCCTTCAGAAAATACTTTTACAATCTCTTTACAGCCCTTCGAATCCTTCTCCTTTGGCTGTAAGCCAAGGTCAATGTTGCAAGCCAGAACATGTTAGTAATTAGTTTTCTTACAACACTCAAGGGAAGGAGGCTCTTTTATTAATCCTCTTCAACCAGTGACTCCCACAGCATCCCTAGAGCTGGCATGTTTCCGCCATTCACACCACCTACAGCAGCTACACTGCCCCTTTTCAGGGGCACAGTCAATTCTGACCAAATGAAGGGCGAAGTAGGAAACCCCCTATTTATCCCAAGCTTCGAAGCTTTATGCCAGTGTCACCTCTCTCTCTAACAGAATTAAGTGATCAGCTGTTACGTCATCTTCCTGTGCTGTCACAGGTAACATATTTTGTTAGGCGTGATCGTGCTTTGAATTCTTTTTGGTCAAATTCCAGTTCATCTCACTAAGGTACTCATAAATCCTCTTTGCAAATTGGACTGGGGAAGACATCCATCCCTTTCACAGTTACAAAAGGATGCTTTCTGTCGCTGCGCATTGGTACACAACTGCAGTCTGATATCAGAAGCACCTATATTTCAGGGGCAGATGAAACAATTCTGATATAATGACCAGGGTATTTGCATGTGAAGTATCTGCAAGCCATTTGGAATCCCGTAATGCAAGGGAAACGTTAGCGATACAGCATAAAAAAANCATTGGTACACAACTGCAGTCTGATATCAGAAGCACCTATATTTCAGGGGCAGATGAAACAATTCTGATATAATGACCAGGGTATTTGCATATGAAGTATCTGCAAGCCATTTGGAATCCCGTAATGCAAGAGAAACATTAGTGATATAGCATAAAAAAACCTGGCAGTTTGATGTTCCTAGAAGGAAACAAATTTCATGAAATCGAGAAAAAACAAACTTCATGAAATCGAGACAACCCTGTGGCTAGGATGGTGATATAATAGAGGCTGGTTTAAGTCACGACACATCCCTTGAAAAATTAGATTCTTCTGAGCTGAGGACTCAAAAGGAGACATTTATCATTTCTGAAAATGTGTGATTTTTTTTTTCCCTTCTTTTTCAGGACTAGACTACTGCGCTATGTTACGTTGATCATGTTTTTGAAACTTTTCAATCATCGTGCTTGCTTGTTTTCAATATACCTTCCCACCCCCACACACAGTTTGCCTAACCAAGGACAACACAACTCCCACTGGAAAGGAAAGGGACTGCACTTCATAGCCTTCTCTTGAAGCAACAAACTTTTTACTCTTTTGTGGTTTCAGGGAGTGTACCAGTAAAATGATTAGACAAGTTTCAAGTAGCACCACCCTAGAAGCAGCTTGGAAAATTCCACTGGTGTCTCTTTCTCAAAAGCTGTTTTCCAAAAAAAGTGTCAGCTCTCATTTCCTTACCTCCACAGAATTCCTCGGGTTGCTGTTCTCATAGGGTTTGCTTTTGGGCGGAGGTGGGGGTGGGGTACTTGGTAAGCTAGCAGTTGCCAATCCATCAGCTTGCAACGAGGGAAAACCTAGAAGTAACAACAATAATAAGACAAGACATTAAAGTAGGCGGAAAAGGAATGGGAAATGGGATTGACAGTGTAGAATTTTAAGGGAGAATCATTTAATATCTTGTGCTTTCGATCTGCTAACAGTTCTCTGCTTTAGCAGCTAAACCTGAGTGGATATGTCGAGGGAGATACAACTGTGACTCTAAGTTGAAAATGCCCTGAAGAGTTCTATCTTCACCAAGTGAATCTAAGCTTATGTGAAAAACGCATGCCTGAGAGAACAGAAAATTGAATCCATTATCACATCTGCAATGTTCAGTGGGGTTTCCTTTCAGCCTGGGCCTCAACCTGAGAATTCACTTTGATTTTAACTCCAGTTGATGGAGTAGATAAGTACCCAAACTTCAGAAGAATTCCTGGGAAGCTGTCCTGCTACTAATGGCAATTAAAACCACTTGCTAAGTAGAAGAGTGAGGTTTCACATTCCTTTCACACATCTCTCTTCATACAGTATTTCTGCATTTGTTTGCGTTTCTGGTTGTCTCCCCACGCCATCCCCCACCCTGATATGTATTTTTCGGTTTTAATCCTCTCACAAGAGTTTTATGCTAGTTTAGTTCGTTATCTACACTGGATTCTGAATTTATATCCACATAAGAGGAAGGACAGTCAGGTCCTGCACATGAACTTCTGTTCCTCTAACAAAAGAGCAGTGAAGTGAGAAATGCAACGGCAAGCAAGGAAGTTGTCAGCGGTGACGCTACAGCTGTATTTTTACCTCAGCCGTATTTATACGGTGCTTCAGAGTTAACTACGGAGCTTACTGGACATACAGGGAAGGTAACTGTGCAGATTATTCCTTTTGCTAATTCTTCAAGATAAATTCCTTCTCTTTCAGGTGTAACACTCATTAGCTGAGTTTCCAAACTGCAGAGCAACTTCTCCTAAAACTTTTTGCCATGTGATGGGAGTTATTGTTCATGAATTAACACAGCCTTCAGGGCTTGCCCAGAAAATTTAGCCATAGACCTGATCAGAAATGCCACGTTGGATTGATGCAGCTCCACCCAGTGAATTCACAGAAGATACTCCTCTACTATGTGCTGTAACCACCTGACTTGATGCATTTACAAGCATCTACGTTGACTGCATGTGATGTTCCCCTTGAGGTTTACTACACCTCCTCACAAGTCAATACAGGAGAAAACAAGAAAGAAACTGAAAAAGATTCTCTGGGATTCATCTGATACAGTAATTTTAACAAGTGATACGTAAGTCACAAGTACGATCATAGTGTCTTTGGTAACACAGCCAAATTCCGTTATCTGACAAAAATGTCAAACATTAACAGACCAGAGTCACTTTCTGTGAACTACTTCAAAGCAGTTCTTCCCTCCCTCCCTCCCTCCCCAGTTTGGTCACCTCAGCAAATGCAGAGCAATTCCTACTACTGCAGATACTGCCCTGAAGGATGTGGCAATTTATCTGTAATAGAACTTACTTTGGGTTCTTGGGGTTTTGGGAGTGATGGGTGGTGGGCTGCAAGGCGTTGGTTGCTGGAGCGAAGAACCCTGAAGTAAAGTCAGTCTGTTGTCTCCTAACTGAAGACTCTTTGGCCTTTGTGCTTTTCCTGACATGCCCTGGTTGAAACAAAGAGCAAACAAAACCTTTAGAAGCCAGGAAGGTTGCTGCACACGTATCAGATAATCAGACCTGTCACAAAGGCATCACCGTGCTCCAGAAAAGCCATGCGCAAGAGAGAAAGGTGCATTCAGGTGAAACATAAGAGTGAAACCACCGCGCTGGCTTGTCCGTGTCAGAAGGCGTACGCTGTGCTCCTATGACACGTCCAGTTTTCTGTCGGACCTTACTAACTGGGTAGCAACAGTAAACTGTTTTTAATGACCTTAGTGTATTAACTAAGGCAGCAAGATGTCAAGCCGAAAATTTGCTGCATTTGACTAGCAGTTCTGTGAGCAAATTTTGGGGAAAAAAAGAGTCTTTCCAAGAAGAAAAAAAAAAAGATGAAATTCTGGGTGCGAGTCAGGACTGCCAGTATCATCCAGCTCCTTAGGGCTGGGAAACAAGTCTATTTCAGGCTTTACAGCACAAATCCCTTGTATGCGGGACTCGGGAGATGTTCCAGTTCCTTCCAGTGTCACATGTGTCCTCTGTGCTCTTCACTAAAATCATGAGACCATCTGAACACAGTCCCGAGAGTCCACTGTATGAATATTATGGGCCTTTTAAATATTAGTTTATTGCTTTACAGAGAAGGCTGTCACTTACTTTTAGAGATGAATTCCTCATCATTGAGCAGTTCAGTATTTCTCACTGCGCAGAAGGGACCACACATTGGTGTATGGTGAATATAAGACTTACAGGGACCAAAGCTGCTAGACAGACAGCAAACCTTTGGTTCCCTCTGGCTTTCTAGCTCCCAAGCAGCTTAGTCACGAGCTGCATAAAATCAGTCTGTCCAATTCGTGTGCTGCACGGGGCAGCTTTGGAACAGACGAGCTATAAAAACCAGCTTTCTCTGTACTTCGCAATGTTCGTAAGCACGACTATAACCCTTAACTGCTCAGTCTCGTCAGTAAGCTGATCACACATGTAATTTGCCCTCAGAGATATCGGGGGAGAGGGGAGGGTGGGTGTTCTGTTTCGCATCTCTCAGCTCTCTGCAATGCAAAGTCTTGGACAGACATGCCTCACTGTCCTAGCGAACCAGTCGATACAAATGGGCTTTCTCCCAGATCTTTTCCCTCTAGTTTTACTTAATAAAGTGATCGACAGCTGACATGACAGTTTGTGGGTTAAACCCATTTAATTCTTCCAGAGGCAGAGGGCCAGGCCTCCCGAACCACTAGTATTTACAATCCCAGTTTTTCCTCTTGAGTGGGAAGCCTGTCGATACCGAATGGCATGATTCTAGAACCACAGTTCCCCTTCTTATAAATGTTCTGCAGACTCCAAGTACTGGCAGCATCACTCAGATTTGATGAGAATTCCTGAATATATAGCAGCATACCCCGTTCCTGCCAGATTCAGCTGAGATCTTGGGAGGGAAAGGGAAATAGAACTCATGTTTTCTCATTATTTACGCAGCCTGCGTTAAGTCAAATTAGTATCACTGAGCCACCAGCTTAAATACTCAGNCACTCAGATTTGATGAGAATTCCTGAATATATAGCAGCATACCCTGTTCCTGCCAGATTCAGCTGAGATCGTGGGAGGGAAAGGGAAATAGAACTCATGTTTTCTCATTATTTATGCAGCCTGCGTTAACTCAAATTAGTATCACTGAGCCACCAGCTTAAATACTCAGATGCCTAATTATCACACACTCTCTGATAGTGTAACATAATCTTAGCATAAACCAGGATAATACTCCAAGGTCACACAACTCCACTTTTGGGCTGAAACTTATCTGTCCGTATTAGGTGATCACTCTGAATCCCACTGTCAACCTGAGAGCCTAACAGTCTCCAACATACTTTTTGTTACAACACTCCTGCAGAGGTATAGATTCTCTTTTATTTCTCTTTTGAAAATAATTTGCTCAAGGAGTAAACACTCCTGCCCTCACGCAGGGTACACACTGGCAGAACCAGTTTCAAAGTCCCAAGCTGGTGACCTAACTACCAGACCATCTTTTTTCAACTCCCCAATCTATCAAACTGATCTTCACCTTGCAGTACATTTGATTTGTGCAGTGATGCTGACTGATAGCAGCTGAACATCTGGCTTGCCAGCTGGATTTTTGAGTGGGCTAGCAGTGTCTGCTTGCTCCAAGAAAAACAGAACAATTGCACATTGTGCTGAGTGCATCACGCAGTCCTCCACTCCTCCAAGAAACGAGGGCACTGAGCACCTAGATGAAACATTGGTGCCTCGTGCTTCCAGTTTGTACCTTCCGCCAAACTGCAGTTCGGTCTGTGACACAAGTTTTCCAAATAAAAAAGTAAAAACTACTCAGATGACCAAGGCTTTTGGTATTTGAACCCCTCCCGCTACTTAATGAAGTTCCCAATGACAAGCATGGCTGAAAGCAACGGAAACACTAGAATCTCCTGCTGTGGATTTTATTATTGCTATTATTTTATTATTTTTTTTTACCGTTTTGGAAGTTAGTTCCGTTTCTGGCTCCTTCTCTACAATAACCTGAGACTTGCTAATACTCCAGTCCTTCCGCTTGAGTTTGTTAATCCGGTTATCACCATCATCTTTCACAGGCAGTTCCTCAGCTCTGGAAGCTGTTGATATTCTTCTCTCCAAGAGAGGCTCCAGAACAGATCTGTGGCCCACACCAAAAGAGTGAAAAAACATGAAACATTAGTCCATCAGACATTTAAAGTGCTGTCTGTTAAAAAGCTCTGCTCCCTCAGTTTGCATAAGAAGTTAATGTGAAAAACTGAGTTATGACCATGGAATTTTCAGTGAGATTTGTACTCTTAAGTTACCCTAGCAATTCAGAGTATAATGCCTTATGTACCAAATAAAGCGTGATCTACTCGGGAAGGAGCCAGACCCGCATTTTATGCTGAACCCTGCCCCCGAGTCTGCTGTGTGACCTTAAGCAAGTCACCTAGACCCCCTGGTTATCACAGATGCAAACTAGATGTACAGAGAAGTAACATCAGGAAATGTTTCCATGCGTGGCAGCTCCTTTTAATGCCGTGTATGCAGCTGCAAACAGGTCGGTGGAACAAGTACCATATGACTATGCACCTCTTTGGAGATCACATTAAACTAAATTCCCTTGTAGTATCTTACACCGCTGGTTTTCAGCATTCCTGGGAAACAGAAATAGTCTGCATCTGAAATACACTGCCTCCGTCCCTCTTCAGTATCACGTAGACAACCAGGACTCCACAGAGTTGTGAGCTCAATGCCCAGAACTATCCCTACCTGTGCTTCAAACTCCCTATCTGTAAAACAACAATATTGGCCTCCATTTAAAGTTTTAAATGGTAGGCATTACTATTGCGTATGGAATAAACCTTCATTTTAAGAGGAACTAATTCCAGCATAGGCATATTCCCACCCTTGTAAATCACATGTAAAGGCTGATTACTAACCCGTCTGAACCTGGCCTGGAGGAAGTGCTATCAGATGATGTGGAAGATGTAGAGACCACAGAAGACGCCACAGATGTGACCGAGAGCCGTCTCAGCGTGGAAGACATGATATAGGGCAACACGACAGAGCCTGACCGGCTCTGTTTCCTCTCTGTGAGGGAGGAAGGCTGCAGACAAATACGCTTGTGATAAGTCATGTAACACAAAGTCACAAGTGGGAAAGAGGAAAGTTGTGTTTTTTAAAGCAAAACACTAAACAACCAGGTACGCTTACCAAAGTTATTACACCGTACTGCTTCTCCACCTTCTTCTTCAGCTCTTTGAAACAGGCTGTCAGTCTGTCATGTAAAGGCTTCAGCTGTTCCGTCAGCTTCTCACCATGGATCCTAATCCCTTCTGCCAACAACGGCATCTGAAAGGAGGAACAAAATTAAGCTACAGAAGGACAAATCAGCTCTCCTGTTCCAGAAGGGAATTTTCTATGCACATTACACATCTCAGACACAATCAAAGGACTTAAAGCAACGTGCTTTAAGCTTGCAGAGGCAAAAAAAAGCAATCAGACAAGTCAATAGGTGAGCTTCTGTACTGTAACTTGTGACACTGTAGTAACTTCNAGGACTTAAAGCAACGTGCTTTAAGCTTGCAGAGGCAAAAAAAAAGCAATCAGACAAGTCAATAGGTGAGCTTCCGTACTGTAACTTGTGACACTGTAGTAACTTTACTGTTTGTTGTTTGTTTGAATTCCATGTGTCCAAGAAACATGAATGCTTTTCCCCATCTATACCCATGGTTCCCTCTTCACTACTCAGATTCTGTATTCTCCTTTGGAAAACACAGCACATTAAACATTGGAGCATCCTTTCTTAGCCCCCAAAGCTGTACGATTTAGGTGAAGTAGCTTTAACTGGGCTCTCTTGTGTGGAAATATGTAGAAACTGGTCTGCAGGGATGCAATTTGCATTACCAGAAAACAAAGCAATTTTTCATTGCTATACAGGTCAAAATAGACAATTTCCAATGCTCACACTGACAAAACATTAGGTCTCATGATTTCATGAAAAGGTAACAGATATTTTGTTACGCTCATGAGGGAAAAATTTATGCCACATTGGCAAATATTCCAGAATGCCATTTCAGAGCAACCTGGGGTACATGGAACAGTCGAGGCCACAATTTTAGAATAGGACAGTTCCCTCAAAATAAAGAACAACCGTACACGTGTCCAGATTGTTCTTATAGTATTTATCTGTGTTATCTCTCCAAAACAATGATGCTGGAAAAGCCATCTGCACTCACACATAGTGCTTCCCAGTCTTTCCCAGTATGATACCTGTAGAGCAATCAGTTGCTTAAGCAGTTCAATTTTATCTTGATCTTCAGGATGTTCTTGAAGATACTTCTCTGTGAAAAAGGCCTGAAAGCAAAGAGAAAAGATGACATAGACACTACGTTGCTTTCACAGCTAACTCCGAGTGAAAGATCTCCGTGCTTTAGAAGCAATTAATTGGCATTGCTCCTCATAGCAAAATTTGTTTTTAATGTCTCCCTGACACAAAGCTGAGGGACAAAGAATCATTTGTTGAGAAATGGGAAGAAAAGGGACTTTTTTTTTATAAAATACAACACAAGTTTTACTATTTTTTCAGTGAACACTGATATGTAAAACAAGTTACTTCATCGGAAGGGTTTTCTTCAGTTCCAATTCCCTTCCCATAAACCAGTATTGATTTGAATGACCAAGGTTACGTGACTTGATGCTCTACCGCGAGCAGCAGATCCAGCCTCCGAATTCTCACTTCAAAAAGCCTCTTTCATTTTTAGCATTCAGTGACCTACAGCACACAATGCCACGGAAACCCTCAGCTACAGAAAAGTGACCAGGACATCTCCTGCCCGCAATTGCCTTAAGCTCCATCATTTAAGCCCTTAAGTACAACATTTTCACAAGGGGCTTGTTACAAAGCTGCAGCAGAAATAAAGACTGTGTTGAGAGTTTGACTCACAGTTTGATTCAACAAAGCACCTTTATTCTACACTTCTTACGTGTTTACCTTTAATCAACAGAATCTGGTATCGGTTTAGAGTTGAACAAACACAAGTACACTTTCCCAGACTGAAGCCTTAAAATTGTGCCAATTCACGTTGTGTGCTACAGCGTATTGCGCTGAAATGTCTGACAATTCCTGGTCAGAAGAATTTAATTTTTCTTTTTCCTAGAAAAAATCCCTAATAATTTTTCATTTGGTTTTAAAATGCCTCTCTGATCTATTTCAGCCTCTGCATATATTTTAGTTCTGCATTCCATTAACCGGACTGTATGCACAAGTGTTTATAGGCCTAGTGGTAGGACTCTGAAAAAGGCTGATGTCAAGAGGAGGTTAGCCTGGGAAAGGACTGCCGGATAGGCCCCAGCGGAATTTTCTTGAAAGTGTTTAATTATTGCAAGAAGAAAGCGCATGTTAAAAATGCAGACTTTGGCTTTTGGCTACAATGAAACAATTAAAACTCAAGATTTTAGCCGCCCACAAAAGCCAAATGTTCTGTACTGTTCTTCAGTTGAAATAGGAAAATATGAACCAGAAATGAGTATTTCCAGATGTGGTTACAGATACTTTGTGTTTCCTAGTTTTAACTGCTTTCCCACTTTCGTAATTCTAAACTTTATGTCAACCTTAATTCATAAAATGGGAGGATTTAGGGCCAAATTCAGCCCTGGCAAAGTATGCAACTCCTCTGGAATCAGCAGAGTTAGACCCCAGATAAATCAGACCCTCTCCCATTTAACTTTTGCACTTCATTTCATGTGACTGGAACACATCTGAGAAGAATTAAACATGTTTTAACACCATCCATTCAGTTTATGGAAATAAGCAATATATTTTGTGCTGGGAATACCATCATTAGATACTGGGAATAAACAGCTTAAGTTAAACTTCACAAAAAAGAAAGAACGTACAGTGTTCAAGTGAAGACAACTGAATAAACCTGGATAGGAAATACTGCTTTTTTCCTGAAATATATGCCCTTTGCTGCAAGACTCCAAAAACAGATTATCTGATGGAAAGAGAAATCCCCACTTGCATTACCATTCTATATTAATACAGTGGAGAAACGTCAGCTTTTTTGCTTTTCTTTGTTACTCACACCGTTCACTGGACTGACCAAGCACCTCAATGCCCCCACGAGGTAGGATCATGTTGTTATCGCCCCTGTAAATGGGGCCCAGAAGAGCCGGATCATTCATCTCTGTGGCAATGCACAGCACTAAAATTAAACACTAAAGGTTGTGGGGGTTTTCCACCTTGCAGTCTAGTGGAAATCTTTGTTCTTTTCTCCTCTTCTTTGAGCTCTGAACACACAGATACAGCTACAGAATGCCCTATGCCTGAGTAATAGCTGAAAACGGAACTTGAATTCCCCATGTTTCAAACCCAGGTCTTCAACAGACTGAGCTACAGACAAATGTGAAAAAGACCTTTTCATAGTTGGTATATCCCCCCATGACCGCTGGGTCCACAATCCCATTCAGGAGCATTGAGAGAGGATGTACAGGAAGACTCCGGTCCCAGACATGCTGTTGGACAATGTTGCTGATTTTCTCATTGGTTAGCTCCATCGTTTCTATGGCGTTTGCCAAGGGGCTGATCTCTTCCTGATGGAAAGAAGAAAGAATAAACCTTCATTTGCCTCCACTGAACATGAAGTTAAGTAACTCCTCGTCTATGAACAGCAGCCCAATAGTTTCCAGCAGAGGATTTTGAACGCCCTGCGCTATCTATCTTGCCATTCAGAGATGAATGCAAGAATGATCTTATACCTTAACCTGAAGGAACAACAATTTAGGACTTGGCTGCTGACGGGAGTATGTTACAGAAGTAACCACACTCCCAAGCATTAGAAAGCCAATGTAGAACTTTGTAGCCTGTAGAGCTGTCTGCGGAATGGCATAAAAAGACAAGCACATCAAAGAAGATACACATTTGCTTTTAACTGAAGCAGAAATTATTGGGGAGCCACATCCAACAGTGGAACGACTAGTAGTCCTAACTGTTGCAAGACACTCTACTCCACGAAAGACTGGAGGGATGAGACCCAGCACATATGCAGAACTCACCGTTGTAATCTGTTTGACTTCAAACCACTTGAGGATGCCTGGAAACGAATACGCTGTTGTGTATGTTGTCCTTTCTATCCACATATTCTAGTTAGAGAAGGAAAAAATTCCAAGATGTAAGCAAAATACTGGGCTTGCAATTCAATTCAATTCTGCAGTAGAGCACAGAACCAGGTTTCCAGCACTAGCTGGTAGGACTTACACAGTGCCTTTCACCTTCGCTAGCTGGGATGGAACCCGGTGGTTTTGGCAACAAATACCACCTCTACTATTTAAATGGTATCAACATTAGCAGCAGTAGGCTGTTATGTTCCATGCGGACCACTACTGGCAGGACCGCAATAATGGCATATTTAGCCAGAGTTATATGCAACGTGCCCAACCACTACACATGAGCAACAGTGTACCTCGTAGGCAGCAACAAAACGTGCTATTAAACTACATCCAAGGCTCACTCTCCACTGCAAATATTAAAAGTTGGCCTGAAGTTGAATTGATGCTTCATGGTTAGAGGCTGGCCTCCTTAAGGATGGCTCCATCATCCACAATCCACCTGACACACAGCTGCACAAAGCCACAGCTAGCACCGTATTTATGGATCCTAGATCAAGGATTTTGAGCATTACAACTTCAGCTATGGAGCCCCTTGACACTAGCACATTGGCTTTATGTAGAGATTGCAATGCGAAGTGCAGCCCTTTGCTTTTCCTACAATTTAAAAGAAAAACTTCATTGCAACAGGTGGAGGAAAGAAATTGTGACAGTGCTGTTCAAAACGCCACCAACAAAATAAATAAATGCATCGAACCATTTTCTCATAGCACAGACACCCAAACCAGCTGGGAGCAGAAGTAGAGGACTCACAGCAAACTCATTGTCTGGATCTTTTTCTCCTTTCCTGACTGGTCGGGAGTGCGTGAACTGCTGCACCTCGTTTGCTCTGTAGTAGCTAGAAAGAAGCAGAGTAAATTGTGAGTTTTCTCACCTCTCATCCTCCTTACATAAATGTTCTTCTGTTTCCTCTCAAAACCAACCAACTTTAAACTGGACTGTGAAACAAATTTACACAAGACACAAAGGCACTCCACCTTGTGCCTAGGCTAGTTGATAAGAATATGGTGGAAATGTTGAGGGAAAAGGAAAAGAAATTACTTTAAGATCTGTTCAGGAACAGGTTTATCTTTGTAATTAGGTGGCAGCTTCATCACAGGCTTCACAATAAAGCACTGCACATCTGAGCAGCTATAGTTAAGGATGAAAAACTATGAATCCTTTAGGGAAAACAGGAGAGGGAGAGAAATACCCTTCCCATTTTCATCAAATGTCAGACTTCTCAACAATCCCCTGTGCTCTTGTCATGTTTGAAGAAAAATACTTGGTAGTTCATCAACACTCACAGGCATTATATTGCTTCTTGTAGTTTGTATGCTACTCATGATCTAAAAGCCCCAAAAGTTAAGGGCTGTAAGAATACTTCCAGCTATTGAAATTCCCTGGTGAAACGCTTGGGAAGCTTGGGTGCTGCCAACTTCTACTTTGGGGACTGGAAAACCAGATTCTGTACTCAGTTCTGTAATGGATGGATCTGTCTCTTCCCTCTCCCCCCCGACCCCACAATTACTTGTCAGATTCTTCCAGTACAGTGAAGCTGCCCCTCCCTCCCAATTTTTAGATCAATAAAGAAGGTATCAGTGAATATCTACTTCATCTTCAGCTTTTACACCTCTGAACCATGAGAAATTTAAAAAAAAAAATATATTAGTAATAGTGTCCCCAAGCACAACAGCTTACAATATTGTTCCTCCAGAATTCTGTTTTAAGGACTGTACTGAAGGCTTTACAGAAGTAAAAACCTGTATGGAAGAATAAAGCATAAACAATTTGATCCACATTAACAGATTATTTCTGTGATTCAGCTGCTAATTGCACTCTGAAGTGGCAAGGCTTTACTGGTGGGTAGGGCAGCCTCCTACATCCTTTATTTCATTGAGGGTAGTTCTAAACAGTGTTTTGAAAGCAAAGGCAAGGTCATTCTGCCCGCATTGAAGAGCCAGCTGGATACTAGCCAAATCTGAACCCAAAACCGCATAGCCACATTAGATCAAGCAGTGAGCCCAAGCTAATATATTCTCTCTCTCAGGAGAGCTTATTAGCTTGGGCTTCACGCCATGCTAAGCATGCTATACAGCTTCATGTTCAGAACTGGTGGAGGACTAGCCTGTTTAACTGGGTGGGCATTCCCTGAGACGGCGTACGGCTCAATTAATATCTCCGGTAAACTATTACGAAACAACCAAAGGAAGAACAAGGCATTTTATCATAAAAGAGCGAGGAAACAGATTCTGAGCAAAAGCAAAAGGGAGCCTGAGACAAAGGAGGTTAAAAAAGCATGAAATTAAAACAAACTACAGAACCATCAACTCCTGCCTAATACAACAGTGGTTTGGGCACTCAAACTCCTCATCTTTTCAGAAGGTGTTTGTAAGAGTCCGAGAAGAACCTGTACCAAATCCAAGCTATGCAGCTGCTCCCCTTTATAATGGGGCTATGCCAAAGACCCGGAACCAAACACCCCCAAACTTTTGGAAGAGTTCAGATCTGGATCCAAATTTTGCAGTTCAGGTTCATCTTGAGCCAAAAACATTAGAACAAACACAAACAGATGCAAAGGAAGTAGCTGAAACAAAGCAGCAATAGAGGAGGCATTTTTTGATACCAAGTTTGGTCTTGAATGAATTTTAATTTCCTATGTGGATTTAGTGCTTGGCAGGCTTATTGCAAGGGAAGCATCTGGTATCACTGCTTCAGTTATGCCTTCGTACACAGACTTTTAAGGCCAAAATGGACCACCAGATTCTCTAGTCTGGCCTGTATAACACTGGCCTGTAAAACACAGGTGAGTAACTTGTTTTTTACTGATGTACATCTTCCAGAAGCACATCTGCTATTGACTGGAAGTCACAAACAAGAACCTGAGGCATTTTCACTAGGTTGCACTTGGTGATGCTCACAATTAAGAGAAAGAGGATCTTTAGCCCTGTGGTGTGCTGTGTCGCACAGTCTAGAGCTCCACCAGCATAAAGAAAACATAAATTAAAAAAAAACCCAGACAGAATGGCTGTTCAAACAACAACTTTCATCAACGTAAATAATCACTTCACACTTCTTACAAAGTGACTTCTAGTGAAAAAAAAAAAAACCCCAAACCAGCCACTTCACAAATGCTAGTTAACTGCAAGCAAGAAGAGAGCATACTTCCACTTTCTTTATATCCCATTTTCACCACCTGTATTTTACCTCTTGCACCTAGAAATACCAAACCGGATCCATCACACATACAACACAGCAGTCAGCACCACCTGCTTGAGAAGAAGGCACAAGAAATCCTGACCTATGATCCGTTAAGGTTTCAACCTAACGGCAACTCATTTAACTCTGACGATGTCAAGCTGTCTCTCTTTTTCAATGTTTCAGTTCACTATTGCAATTCTGGATAGTCTTATTTTCAGGCCCAGTGCCCGCCTTCAAAGTCCCCCTGGAACAATAAGTTCCTTACTTATTGTTGTTTACCAATTCTCTTGTTCTAGGAAAGAGGCAGATCCTGAATGTGCCAAAACAAATTAGAACCAAAAGATACACTGTTTGGGAGAAGACTTGATCTCTTCTCCCGGAGGGGCGGTGCTGGTCATCTTCTCAGCACTAGGAAACTGCGTCAATAGCTTCAGGTTGAAGTCCTCCCTTCGTTCATACTCTTTGCCACGGTAGATAAAAATTTTATTCTGTAGGTAGCAGAAGAAAAAGAGAATTAACACTAAACAAAGCAACGAGAAAGAGCTTTCCAAACATACACACAGTAATTTCAGAGATTTAGTTTATGTGAAGGGCTGTCTCCTAGCTTAACAGACAGTCAGAACACGTGAGAGAAGAAACACAGGCTGGAGTGATATCACAGCCACTCTCCGGAGCAAGGGCCTGCAATGGCATCCTCATATTTGCCTAGAAAATTCATTGTTCCGCATACAAGTGTTATTGAACATGTTCATGCTTTCTAGCACTCTAAGAACTCACAGATTCAGCACATGAAATCTCAAGTCAGGGGACCCATTTTAAATAAGAGAACATGTGTCCCAAAAAGTTTTTTGATGCGTGGAACTGCATGCTCCTTGCCAGAGCACGGGTGGTATGAGTTAACAGGGATCTCTGTGTGCACAAAGACACGAGTTTTACCTCCGTGCCGTTCCTGACTCTCTTCAGCTACCATTAACAAAATGGCCACCTATGGCAGTTTTGCACTACAGACTTAACAGTAGACCATGGCAATTATTTTTCCAAAATGGCCACCAAGCAGTGGTTTCTGGAAGGGATGGATTCACAAACATGACCTGGAGGTGAAAGCCTTCCGTGCCATCCAGTTCTACAGTCCTAAGTTAACATTTTAGTTTTTTTATTAAGCTTGGCTTCTGTTTAAGGCCAGTAACTTCAAACAACTCCAGTCTGAAAATGTAAATGTTCCTTAATTTTAAATAATAGTTGGGAATATTTTCTGGTATGCTGCACCCTGCCCATCTGACTCACTTTGGCTAGATTCTGGTATTCTAGCCAGCATTGCTGGACCTATCTCAAACAGGAAGCATCTTTGCATCTTAATTCTTCTGCGTGGGACAGACTCTCACTAATGTGCTTGAGCATTGAAATGATCCATGTCCTGAAAGTTAGGTTGATTCAGGCTGAAAAGCAATGGGGTAAATTCTTTACAAGCTAAACATTTTCTAATGGCAACAATCGTATTTCTGAGGGCACAAGTACAAAAGGTAGAGTTTGTTTAAGTCCATATGAGAACATACCAATCATCTATCAAACCCTATTGCAACACACCTACTGTATTAAACTTGTTAACACAAAAAGCTTGGTCTTTTACTTGTCTCTTTTTGTATGCTGAAATGTTTTGAAATACTTAAGGGATTTAGAACTCTTGGTGTCATTCAAAGGAAAAGGAGTTTGGCATCTGAATTTTCTTGGAAGCTCTGCAAAAACTGTGACTTTTAGGGTACCCACCACTCCAGAACTTGAGTGCTGAGGAATTCTTACCCGGAGGAAAGAGGGGAAACCCTGACCATAGTACCCAACAGCAAAGTACTCTGGTTGAGGTCTCATTGCCTTCATAATATTCTCATAAAAAGTTGCTCGTTTCTTCTGAAAAAGACAAAGTCACCAGCATTTTAACTTTGGAGTATTCGAGGACACTGCCAGACTGTAGCTCACATTCCCAGTCAAAATCCCCGATCTACTGGTTCTCCCCGACAGAATACTTTTTACAATTGTTTTATTGACACAGTATCTCATACTTATCCATTTACTTGGTTAAATATTTGGTTTGTCTGTGCCAGAATCAACTTAGTTTCCTGGTTTCCAGACAAGAACAATGCTATGTATTTTAGGATTCCAGGAGGATACTTGAAATCCTTAACTATTGCAACACAAATTAAAAATAAATATGTTCTGAAACTGAGCAGACACAAATGGTGACAAATGTCAGAGAACTGGCAGAAATAAAACTGGGCAGATGATTCTCATATGAAAGAACATAAAGACCATCTGGTTCCATCTCTAACCACTAGAAACTGTAATTCAGAACTATGACGATTCTATACTTGTGTGTTCATACACAGTAGTTTTCGCACAGAAGTAACAAGGTGATGAGATTTATGGAGCCTGAAAATACACCATGCAAATGTTGCATTATTTGATCAACACTAAGAATGCTAAACATCTGCACATGATATTGTCACGCTAATTACAAGGTCAAAACCGCACACTTTAAAAAAAATTATGAAAACATTCTTCTAATATTAAGCTTTACAAAACCATGGGGGTTATGTTGGTTTGTTTGTCTTTAACATAAATGTATTTTGGGCTTATCCTGCTCAACAACATTAATTTAAGCAGTCAGCAGCCTGCTGAAAACAGAGAGGAAAAAAAAAAAAACTTACCAGGAGGTTACCAAGTCCCTCATAATCAAAGACCTTGTTTTCATACATGTCAGCCAACTCTTTACTTAGTTGAATGGCTTTTTCCCACATCTCCATGGAGGGTGAAGGGAGGCGGGCAGGGCAAGAAGAACACAAGCAAAATAAAAGACTCAGTTAAAAGCATTCATTACCACAGATAGGTAAACAAAAAATTCAGCTGATTTTAATTCAGGCAGTACTTTAATGCACTGCCAACTTTCCCTTAGACTCCATGCTGTACATTTTTTGTGATAATTATTATAGTCACAGAGCTCTCTTGATTTGTAGCCCTGAAAGTGATTTACAAAGCAAGGTGTCTATAGTTACTCCTGACAGGAAGAAGTGAGGCACACAGAGGTGGAAGGACAGGTCTGAACAGCACACAAGAGAAGCCCAGGTGCTCTCCTCCTACACTAATACTTCATCCCCTGCATCAGGCTTCCTTGGGATTGTCTCATTCAGCCCTGGTAGAACCATCTATCCAAAGTGCAACTAACACCAGTCCAGTATCAGCCAGACCTGCCATACTTACTGCAATGCAAAAAACCTGATGAAAGCCATTACCCAGCATAAGAAAGGAAAACACCCATAGTTTTCTCATCTACCCAGTATCCTCAACAGGGTTAAATTTTCAGATGCACTTTGACTAACAAGGAAATAGAAGGATTCCAATATCACCAGGACAAATGCATGCCCTGCTCACGCCACTGCTGTGATTATTAATATGATGATGATTACTATTACATGGCAGCGCTGTGCTATTAAAAAGCCAGGCCTAAGCATCAAAGGCCTGTTATGGAATCATGTCTGCTTTTACCCTTGAAACCAACCTTGGCCAGCTATATCCACCAAGCCAAGCATTTACCAGTGATCTGAAGAACACTGCAGAGACACTCACCTTGCCCCTGTCAAAAAAGGAGATAATTTCTTGGTAGAGTTTTTCTTTGAGTTCTTGTTGTGAGTAAACATAGTAGCTGTCCCTCTGCAGGAGGTGAGGGACACATGGCTTCTCCGACCACTAGTATGGAGGGAAAAAAAAGGCAAAGTTGAAAGAACTGGAACATTTTCTGGTTAACAACTCCTTACAGTGGATAGGCTCACCTTCTGCAGGGATGCATTAAAGACAAACCCATCATCAATGTAAAGGGAGAGCAAGGAAGTTTTGCAGTGATATAAGGGCTGTTGGCTAACTTATATAAACTAGGAACGCGCACAGAAACACTGCGTCTCAGCAGCGTGGTTAGAATAACAAGTAGCCAGCAAGCAGTAATTTCTTAAACCACTCCAGACAGCTGCTCAGAAAAACATCTGATTACGCTCTCCCACTGCACACATAAGCGGCCACAAAGCTTCAGTTACGTGCAAATCTTTTTCTGCATTAAAGTTCACTTTAAATCAGTTTAAGAATTCATCCAAATTTGTACAATTTTTATAGCCGTATTTAAAAATCACTTTAACATGTTAATACAAGTTTAATTATATCTGCAAAACTGGTGTGATTTTGGCTTAAGGTCCTGTGCTGAGACACTAACTGAATGTGTATGCTTTATTAATCTGTAGAAGACATGAAGAGGTTGACTGAAATGCAAATTACGATGGCTTAGGCTAATGCATTTTAAACTGTTCACACAGAAGTGGAAAAACACTGTACTATGACTCCGAATACGGACATTTTCTCCCAGTTCACTATAGCGCTCTGCTTCATTGAGAGTATGTAACAAATTGATGCTAATAACATTTTTGCTTTCATCCATTTGGCTGCTGTGCAATTTGTAAAATTGTGAAGCTCCTTAATGACAACTAGAACCTAGGTAATGCAAAGTCACATTAAAAATAAAAAGGAAAAAAAAGCAAATTGCTTATTTGGAGCTGTTTGCACTTAATTCGAAACCCGTACCAAGACAGTGGAACCCAGCATTGGCTTTAGTGTCATACCTGGAGCAGCTCTGCGTGGAGGAGGAGAGTGTATGCTGCCTCTGTGAAGTTCTCACAGTCTGTGTGCAGGTCCCGGAGTTTATACAGATACCTAAATAAACAAAAAGCAATTGTTACTTGATGTGAAGGACTGCTGTATCAGTGTACAGAACACCACAAGAAAGAGAAGCTTCTATACAGGTTTATGGAGGGAAACAGCCTACCTGATATAAATGTCCTCTCGTTTCTTCTCCTTATAAAAATTCTGCCAAGAATAGAAAAAAGTCAAACTTTTACAATAGATTGTGCTATGGATTTGCATAATCATCTCTAGACAAGTAACTTAAGCATCAGTTGTAGATATTACAAAGACCTTTGCTGTGATTTTTCCTACTTAGGTGCATATATTCCTGCAACCATCCCTTTAGCAAAGGCTACTACCACCTCCAGAAAAGGGGCAAGTCAAAGAGAGAAAGCGACTTGTCCAAAGTTATAGAGGCTCTTTGCAGTGGAACAGGGACTTATGCCCCCATTTCCGAAACTACCAGCTAGCCATCTTTCCTGCCTCTATTTCAGGGCTTCAGATAACCATGTAGACAAGGACTTGATTTTGGACTGCACACCTTTCTATGTTTTATAGCTGTCAATAGCTGGTAGCCTGATTTGGGCCCATCATTAACCAGAAATGGCGTAATGAACTACTTCGAATCCTAAAAAAACCACATCCTTCAGAATCCACAGAAGTCAGGTCAGTAAAGAAGCACCCGTATCCAAATCTAGCCTTGCCCATACCAGCACATTGACAGTGCAGCTCATGCGGTTCTCCTTGCTTTCGTCATGCATGATTGTCCTGTAGTCCAGCAGGTTCTCTAGCAGGCTGCTGACCAGCAAAGCAAACACTTCTCCAGAAGTAGACAGGTATTTATGCTTCCGACAGTGCTCCAGGAGGCTGCAGGTATACCCAGAGAGACACAAGGGAACACTCAATTACAATTCTGAGCAGTGATAAGTAGAACTTCAGTGTAAATTACCCAAACAGCCACTCAGCTAACACAGTCAAATCTATTTCCTGAACAGAGACTCCCTCAGCGCAGAACAGCACACCCCACCCACAGACTTGAGATACCCAAGTCAGGCAGGTCAAAGCCTGCTTTATTGATCAAAAACCTGTGTTCTACTCTTGGTGCTAAAAGAAGGTTCTGACTGTGCTCTGACTCTGAGCCTGCTGTTCTCAGGCTTTTCCACTTACAACCCCCTCGCCAGTTTGGCACCTGCCGTTAGGTTTTCACCTCCAAGTTTAGGATAGTTGTGCAAGTTGCTGCTCCAGAATAAAAGCATCATTTTAAGGCAATCAGTCTCAGAATACCTGTATGGTATTAACATCACCGTCAACTGCACTGTCTCCCTGTTCACCAGGGCGATGAATTAGGGTTTCTTTGCATTAGAAAATTAGCCAACTAAGCTGTAAAAAAGAGCCTCCATGTTCTTTATAAAACTCACAGTTTCTCCAGCAAAATCTTGTACTGTTCGTCTCCTCGGCCACCCTCTACTTCCTGGTCCAGCCTGGTTATCAACTCATTTTCAAACTGAAAAGGCAAAAAGCCACAATCAAATAAACAGCAACTCTCAAGTATGGTCTGAACATTAGTAATGCTTGTAGCTGGCGTTTCTGAACTGCCCCGCGACCAGACACTGGTTTTATGAGCCAAGCTAGAGGACACTTTCATTGTTGGAGCAGAATAAAAATGGTAGAGACACCAAGATGACAAGATTGGAGCAAGGAAATACAAGTCCTCCCCCTCTCGTTCTACAGTCACTGGGAAGTCACAATCTAGGGTAATTCTTCCCCTTCTCCCCCATCCATTAGCTGTTCACTTTTGTGAGGATGGAGAAGCATTCTAGCAGCCACCTTACAGATGATAATGGTCATCCACTCACCCTAAAGAAACTGAACTACTACCATTAGTTAAGGGCAAGTTACAACTCTCTGGCCATCATAAACACTTGTGACTACTAATTAAAGCAACTTTTCATGATGCAAGAACCAAGTCCTGTGTGATTATCTGTCTAGTCATGAAGATATGCCCTGTTATGCGCAAGCAGATCAAGTACATAGTCTCAGTTATAACTGTAGCTAGTATATAAATACCACTGGAATGGAAAATCCATGCCACACACATCCTGCTTCCTTCTACAGATTCCAAAACCCCCTGAGACCCTGGGGCCAACTGCACCAAAGACTGATGACCCCAAGGGAAGAAAGATCCCGTATGCACACTGAAGCGGGGGTCTAAGCTGGTGCGAGGATGGTGCTTAGGGAGATGCACGTCACATTTGACAACAGCCTGAAATGCCAAGGTGGCTGCCTTTTGGATGGATGGCTCCTACCCATCTCCAGGGAGAAGACTGTCTACAGCATAACTACAGTGTCCCCTGCCTGCCAGTTGAGATGTTAATGTCCGGTATCCCCAGAGGAAAGCTGGAAGAATAAGTTCTTAGAAACTGCAGTGAAAACTTAACCTCAGGGCAAAAGGGAAAGCTACTCTTTTTTCCTTCCTTACTTTCTGGTGCTTTCTCAGTAGCAATAAAAGGTAGCTTCTGGAGAAATTAGAACAGGGTTGGAACTCAGGGATCCGTGTCCTCTTCCCTGCTCTGTCCTTTTACTTGTGTAGCCTCAAGCAAATCGTGTCTATCCTTTGTATCACTGTTCTCCTTTCCATAATGATGGCATCAGTATTCACAAAAGTGTTGTCAAATTTGAAGTTAATGGAGGTTTAGTCAGTATATAAGCAACCACACAGTGCTAACACCTGACTGTCCAGCAATTTTCTTCATTGTGACTTACATGTACAGCCAAAGATCTGCCTTGGGGGAATTCATATTGTTATTATAAACGTAATTAGACATTACTTTTTTTTTTTTAGACTACCCTCTTAGGGCCTCCAAATTGCTTCACAATTTAGAGATGGGTATTCATGCATTTGCAAACGCAGAAATGTATGAAAACGGAGCAATTCATTAATTACCATAGTTATGCAAAGCTACAGTCAGGGACAGAACTGAAGAGTGCCGACTCCTACAAGCCACTGAACAATAACTCCCCAAAGCGTTCGGCACAATGCTTGTTTTGTGCAGTTTCTTTTTTGCTGTTGTTTTTGTTTAAAAGTTCTCTCCTCCTTCTTGCCCAATGCATACTGCAGAACATCGGTACTGAAGACACCAAGCTCTCTTACCATATGGAAGTTTCTGTTCCCACTGAAGTTAAACTCGCACTGCATCATATCAAAGAAGATGGGAATGGTAGCTTTCCGTAGCTCAGGCTCTGGGACCAGGGTTACCTCCAGGATTGGGCCTACCATCGCTGGAATGAATTTTATTTTGTGCGGACCTGCAAGAAAGTCAAAGTCAGATACATCCTAATGGCAGGATTTGGATATCCAAATGTTTAAGCACATTATTCATATAAAGTAAAGACCCTAAAACAGAGACATTCTGCTTAGCATGCATATTTTACATGGATAATGGCTACTTAAGGTAGAATTAACATGTTACATCTCCAAATTTCAGGAACAGTCCAAGAAAATAACTGAACTGAATTGCATGCAAATTGCATTGCAAATCACAAAGGCTCTCTGAAAAATTCTACTCTTGTCCTTCATATGGTAGAATATCCTTTATAAGGAATCTAAGAAATTATCTCAGCAGCTGATGTGAGAAAAGATCAGCTTTAGCAAGCTGTTTACAGAAAAAGATTTTGTGCTCTGAAACAGCTGAACCTTAAGTGTATTTCCCCACATTAAACATGAGCAGCTTTTATAAAGAAATAAAGGATTTGAAACCCAGCTTGAGAGCTTGAATAAAGATAATTCTTTAGCTGGAACTCACCCAGATTATACCACATATCCCTTATTTTGAAGCCAATTTCTTTCCGCATGTCCCCATACCTAGAAAAAAGTATTAGAAAGAAGAAGATGAGAGAGGCCTATGCACTGAAGTTATTTTTGCAAAGCTGCCAAAGAAATTTAATGGCAAAACTACAAAATCTATTACTGTCTCCTTAAAAAAACCACCACGCACAAACCTGAATATTCTGGGCATTTATACCAAGGAGAATCACAGACTATCTTCCCTACTAAGGGTCTACCAAGTTCCTCAATATTACATACCTTTTGTTAGATGTTCAACTCATCCTTTTTTCTTCCTTACCCTGCCCGGCACTAATGCTCAATGCACAGAGGAAGAGAATGGCCATGAGCCATTATGGCAGAAGACTGCAGACTCCCTGAGAGCAGAATAAAGCTGCAGTCCTGCTGCTTCATGCAATTCTACCCAGAATTTTGTTGTATTTGGTGTTTTTCCCTAAAGCTTTACCTTCTGACATGAAGAGAATGCAAGAATATTTAATTACCAGGCATGTAAAAGCCCTCCTTATTGCAGAAAAAAGATGGCAAACAGTAACTGCGTATGCCCTAACAAAATTCTATGTCAAGATCTACAAACATTTAGGCACTTGATTCCAGCTAAACGCAGAAGTAAAAGCTGTTCAATGTCTTTTTGAATTTGGCCAAGTTACTAAAAATTACTACTTTTGGCTTGATGAATGCCTCTGAAGCACTCTCACTTTCAAAACAGAAAAAGCAAAGAGAGAGGACTAAAAAAGTTGCAGGGCTTTTAGGATTCTTGCTTACCTACCTTACATAATGGCTGAGGAATTGCATAAGGTATTGCTTTGGAAACTATGGCAAGCCTTCTGTTAGAGACCTTACAGTGGAAAGAATCCTTTGGCAAGGTGCTTAAATTGAGCTCAAACAGCTCTGACCAGAATTACACATCCACAGTGTAAAGACCTGACATCTGTCCTAGTCACCCCTCCTCCCTTTACCATCATTCATTAATCAAGCACTTCCATGGCATGCTTCATCTCATTCTAAGATTGTACAGGGTACGTCTGGAACAGTAAAAATTTCTTAAAAGCAAAAGGCTTTCTTAAAAGCAAAAAGGCCTGGCAACTTTTTAAATGTAAACTCACTTCTTGATAATTTTGTTGCGTTTGGCTTGTGAGAAGGTCTCCAGCTGGAGGGATTCATGAGTGAGAAAGGCCACTGCCAAATGGAAATAGTTATTCCAGAGCTGTGGAAGAGAAACAAGTCTAAAATAGGAGAAGACAAAGGAAAAGCAACAACCAGCACAACAGATCTCCACAGCCCCAGATGCTGCAGTCTCCCCGGTAAGCGCTAATGCAGAACCGCACCAGCAGTGGGCTGGTAGACGAGTCTGCTTTCTCAGCCACAGCAGGGAAGCCAGAAACGCACAGCAACTTAAAAATTTCTCACTCTTTCTAGCTTGTACTTTCCAACTAAAGGAAGCGAGAGTGGGTACACCCATACAGTATTTTGTCCTTAACTAGTCAAGCACAAATCAGCTGTTGTCAGCCTGCTGCTCAACCTGACCTTGTAAATCCTGCAGCAGTTGTATCTGCTCCCAACTTACTGCTGCACTAATCACAGCTCTGTAGTTCCGAACGGCTTTGCTATAGGAGACTATGGACACTTTCCACGGGCAAGCTCCACATCAACAAATCTGTTAACAGTGGGATTTGTTTGTTGTTCCTGCTTTTCAGGACTGGGGCCCATAAGAAAATCCAGAAACAATAGAACTATTACCTGGAGTTCAAAATTTGCTTGATCCAGAAAGAAACGGTTGAGTACAGAGGTAAATTGGTTCACCGCCCGGAGGAAAACCCTGGAAGAGATAAAAACATCAAATAAAAGGTGGCTCTTGTAAAAATAACATTGTAGTTCTGGGTCTACAACTCCTACATGTAAACTCAGGAGACAACAACAGATGCTCCCAAACAAGACAGATATTCATCTCTAATGCTATTTCACCTCTTTCCCAGTAGAGGGACATTCAGGGAAAGTTACTCCTCTTTTTCTGAACAAAAGAAACCTTGACTGGAGACGGATGAAAAACAGAACACTTTTTGGGTCATCCAATCTCTTTGACAGTGCGGTGCCATTCCAGATGGTGGCTTCTCTGAAGCTTAGCCTACCCTTGCCACTGAAACATTCAAATAACTTCCCGCTTTCACATCCTTCTCCACACTGCACCCCTACGACACCGTGGAGCTACACTGCCTCCATTTTGGATATGACCTGCATGACTCTGCCATGCGAGCAGGAGTTACATGCTTGTTGTGTCTTCATTCTGTCCCCCGTTGTGTTGATAATGCCTGTGGAAAGGTTAAACTCACAGGCACACAGGCCCTGCTGTGGTGTGGGTAGCAGGTTTTGGCCATGCTTTGCTCCCAAGCACAGTGAGCCAAAGCCATTCCAATTGTACAGACTTAGCAGGAGACTGACTCACACAAGGCCAGACAGAGTCCACAGCAGAGGACAGAAGCAAGCCTGGGTAGCTCTAGTTTACCGGCCAGCACACTAAACCCTAGACCACACTTACGTCCAACTGCAGCTTTATGTTTGCCATGTGATACCCCCAGAATTGAAACCAAAAAGGACTCTCTGATTTCTGTTGCACTCTCCAGCAGATAAGTGACGGGATGAAAGACTGCATGGTTTTGATCGTGTGCCTTTGGGCAGGAGAAAAAAGATTTCAGGTCTGTCAACAGAAATGTGCAGGCACTACAATTTACTAAAATCTAATTTAACCCTCAAACTGTAAAAGAAAATAAGCCTATGTAACTGCAGTGATTTGCAAGCCTGCTTGTGTGAGTCCCCCTCCTTTCAGAACCAGCAAGGCCCCAAAGCAGTCGCAAGACTTAAAATAGCAGCAACTATATACCTGCTCTGCATCATGTTCATCACCATCCAGTCGGCTGCATAGACGTTTTTTCCAATCAGATCCTTAAACATAATGAATGTTTCCATGAGGAAGTCCTGTTGGAAAAATAAAAACCACAGCCCGTCAGGTTGAGTATGTTAGTCTTTTATCCGCATGAGAATACAGGGAAATGCAAATGTTTGCAATTGCATTGATTAAGGACTGCATTGATTAGCAATCAATACACTGTACTTCCTAAGAAGGATCTCTTATTGTGTGGGTATATTCCAATAACTAAATTATTTCTGACATCTCATCCATTCA
The DNA here is from genome assembly GCA_003993805.1 of Himantopus leucocephalus. Lineage (NCBI taxonomy): Eukaryota > Metazoa > Chordata > Aves > Charadriiformes > Recurvirostridae > Himantopus > Himantopus leucocephalus. The sequence goes on from RSEF01000022.1 coordinate 1,958,803, forward strand.
ATTACAGAAGGAGAAATAATTCCACAGAACATGTTGATCTGTTTAATTAAATCTGTCTTTACTGTTTTGAATTAAGCTCTGTTGTAGGGAGTTCTGGTGCACAAGCTGGATTAGAAAGCAAAAGCAATATTCAAGGACTTGTTTCCAAATGTCTGACTGGTGGCAGTGTAACAGCCCTATGCAGTATCTTCTATAAAGATGGAAATGAGAGTGTATTTTCAGTTCCCCAATTAGTTCAGTCTTTTCTGGTCCAGTTTAAGAAGGACAGTTAAACAGAGGTAGTGAACATGCCATCAGACACATGGTTTAGAACATTCCTGTAGAAAAGACGCTTTTTGCACAAACACTAAACTGCCCCAAACAAAGCTGTATCACGCCTTAAGACTTGGGCAAGGCAAGGTTGAACTGTGGAATAAAAAGAAAGGAAAAGAAAAAAGAAGAGAGATGAGCAAAAGAAGGTCATATCAAGAACATCGATCTCTATATTGTGGTCTCTACAAATATAAGTGCTACCTACGAGCATTTAAATGGATTTTACTCTCTACAAAGACAGCACATTAGCATTCAAAAATGAGAGGGACACAAAGGAGGTCACATGAGAAATCGCCACCTTGCAAAGATCACTAGGAAAAAAAATAAAATTCTGTTGAGCTGAACAGTTTGCTCTGAAGAATTGGCAAGCGACATCGACGCAGAGAGAGAAATGGGCATTTGGTGCTGCCTCAGTAAAAGTCTTTTAGGCATTATTAAATCAGAGCTTGAAGGAAAGGTTTGGACGTGACAAAGGGCACCTTGAAGATATGAATTAACTTATAACTGTGTTCAACCAACCAAGTAATGATGGAACGCCAGGGCTGTAAATACCAAAGCAAATAAAACCCAACAATAAACAACAAAAATGTATAAAAACAATTATTGCATTAAAAAAAAATGCAACATTCTAACATGGGCTTGCTTCTGTAGATTTAAGGATTTGTAAAAATTAGATTACAAATACGTATTCACGATCAGTATCTGGTCAAATGATATGCAGGTAATTCTAATGATTCACCCTCTTATATGTCTTCCTGTAGAAGCTTTATGTATACACACAGAAATACAAAATACATATTCTCCTATTTGAGTCAGAAGATGTAGACCTATATGGTAAAAGACGACATCTTCAACTTCCGAGCTGAGCTTCAATCTGAAGTTGACATTTCAGGAGAGCTTTAAGCACCTGTTTAACCTTACCTTGGACTTAAGTTACGATGGTCTCCTACTACCTCAACTGTTCTTCAGGAAAAAAAAATAATATCTGAATTGAGGCTCACTCAACATAAAATTCGTTTCAATTCTGCCCTGAATCCACCTTTTTGTGAAATCCATCAGATTTGTCTTCCTAGAACTGTTCTTCCTCAGACATGGTGTTTCTATATAACACTGCTGAAAACCTTTTCACTCATTTACGTGATGAGTGAAATTAATCAGCAGAATTCCTTAATCTACTTGATATTGTTTCTTCTTCCTTCACAAAAAATTCTTTGGGTAATATAAAAAGCTGTTCTAAAACTAGATGATGAGTGCTCTCTATAGACAATGCAGCTGAGTGGCCTTTCAATGCAGAAGTGACAGAAATGTGTGTGTCCTGTAGGTGGCTATGTTGCTCAACAGATCGCAAGCAATTCCAACTGCAGAGGGGAGAGATCACCCTGCCATCCAAAATGACTTATAAACACCTTCTGATGGGTTTTTGATCCAGCTTTTACAGGAAGAACACAACTCCAGGATCTTCCCCAGCCAGTATTTAAATAAGCAAGCACTTCTGAGTTGCAAAACAAGGAGTATGGGGACAAAAAAGTCAGAACAGTTGCTGTGTCATGCTTCAGAGACTTGCATAAATACTGGGTATGGTTCTGACTTGTTCTGGGTAGTCTGGGGAAAAGTCTGGACAGAGCTGTTAATTCTAAGGGCCTCAAAAAAAACCCCAAACCATCAACCCTAACGTTTCACCTGGTTTCATATTGAAAGTCTTCGGGGACATGAATTGTACAGTTTTTAACATGGAGGGAAGAACTACTTGCATTGCTGCCCACTAAAATAAGCCTAAAGCATTTAATTAAATTCTAGAGGAGGAGAAAGAATTAGATAAAGAGAACAGGATCAGAAAGAGATACAGTGAGAGCAAGAGAGGGGAAAATGCTTTTCCTTTTCATCTTCATTCACTCTTCTGTTTCCTGACTTTTTACTTGCAGACTTAAATAGTCATTAAACATGTTTTTAGTCAATGCTACAAACGCTATTCTCAAGCTCTACTGAGTCAGCAATGCTCACTGTGTACACCCCGCCGGGGTGATGTGACTGTATCCCCAGTGGCTGTGGCATTAGGTGCCCATAAGTCATTGCCGATGAATGCAGTATAATCACTCCCAAACTGAATACAGTAACTTGAAATGACCTTTTCAGAAGCAGAGTGTAATTCTTTATGGGCTGAGCTAATTCCCCAGCCGGGCTGACTTACAATAATGTCCTGCCTCGTTTTGAAAGTATTGATGTAATGGTTGTAATGGAAATCATCCATCTGCCTCAGGATGGCTGTCATGCAGGCCACAAAAATACCCTAGAACAGGAAAAACAAAACATTTTATTATTTTTCTTTATTAAGCACTGTCAGTTCGAAGTGTGGCATATGCTTTCAGAGTTCCGCCTAATCAAATCTCACTGATCACAATCCTGCTCATCTATGTCCTGACATCAGTCTGTGTGACTGTTCAGTCCTCTACCCCAAACAAGTCAAGACTTCCTAAATTTCAATGATGAAGTCTGGGTACAGCTTTCTTTCTCCCCAGGGATCACAGTTTGCAAGAAAAACACATCCTCAGAACAATGGACTATATAACACTATACACCACTGCATTGTATCTTAAGGGTCTCTTCCAACCTAAATGATTCTATGATTTTATGGTTTTCAAATTTACTATGGCCAACTGTAATCGTCATAGCTAACGTATTGGTAATAGTATTAACTTGACCTTAGAGTTATAAAAAAAAAAAAGATATCGCTATATCTTTTTATCTATTGCTATATCAAGAGCCCAGCTCTTGATTTTTCCATCTTTCTGTACATAGTAAATTAAAACATAGCAACTTGCTTATACCTTCTAGGATGCCACACAGGAGTCAGAAATGCCCCTTAGAGATGCCTCATCCTTCAGTATTTAATCCTATTAAGCCAAGGTGATAAAAGAGTATTTTTTCAGCAAAGACTCCTTGTGTATTAGAAAATGCACCGAACCCAAACTCTCTGTGCACACAGGCCCAAAGGAACTTGAAATCACAGCCAACTGTGACTCAGTTCGAGCTGCTGCTGGAAGAGGACAATATGTATCCTAATACCTGGTCTCAGAAAACCACCAAAAGCCATGTTTTAGTGGCACAGAAGCCCTGCAGGAAACGGAAAGATGATTTCATAAACCACTGCTACACACTGAAATCTCCCAGGAGAACAAATTCCACTATAACAAATGGTAAAGTAATAACTGAAGCAAGTAAAAGGCTCTCACGATGTGTGGAGACTGTCTGCTCATTCCAATCACTGTGCGGTTTATTCTCCTTAGCAGGCGTTCCATGATCAGCTGGATGTGGACAGCAGTGGGCCCCTGGGGATATTCAACAAGGAAAACTTGAGACAATTCTTAATATATACTGTTCTAGAGAATGCTCCCTGTGTGGGAAGACTGCCCTGACAGTGGTTAATTATTATTAGAGGATGCAAAAAAGGAGATTTAAAACACATAAGCAATCGATTCAAATACTGTAGGTATATGCTTAGTGGAGAGCTAGCATAAGTGATCTATACCAGCTTCATTAGTTCATCCTGGCACAGCTCAACTGAAGCTGGTGCTTTGATTTGGCTTTGTTTTCCCCAAACAGCTCTTCAGTTCAAACTATTCTTTTCACAGCAACTTAGAATCAATTTCCATGCCTAACGCGGCGAGTAAGTGTATTCTCCTGACTGAATAATGATCATTGTCCCTATTTCATAGCAGAGAAAACGAGAAAACAAATACTTTTATGACTTGCTTCAACAAGCCACCGAAGTAGCTGAGAATAACATTTTGGTCCCTAGAAAGAAAAGTAATTGCTTTTTGTACTGTAGTGATAACTACTAATTCAACCTTTTATGGATCTTTTTAGACACAGCTACTTTATGCGCAAAGAGATTCAAAGAACTATACAGCAATGCAACACAACTTCTGTAAATATCAGAGCTTCATAATTCTTCAAAGCATAAGTTGAGAAAATTTCTTTGCCATAACTTCCCACAAGAAGAATTAACCTTAATTTGCACCCTTGACAGTTCATGCTCACCACATCTTTCCGATCCAGGACTTCAAGAACATTGCTAAGTAGCTGTGAGCAGGCCTCGTGGTCAGGCTTGTTCGAATTGTCATCCAACTGGCCGCTTAGCTGATCTATTAGTAGCGGCAGAAGAGCATCTCTGCATTCTAAGAAATAGAACAGAGCACCACATCTTGTTGGTCTCAGAAGGTTCTTCAGCATTCAGTATACATGAGTACCACACAGTAGCTTTCTGCCCGTAACTTTATCTTGGACACCAGAACATGCTTAAATCCACTTAAGTTACCACTAACAGATTAAAGACAGTCATAAATAACCTGTAATTATACGTATTGCATCAAATAGCACACTCTCACCTTCTGCCTCTTTCTGAATCAACACACTGGATCGAGATCCTACAGTATTAGGCAGCGTATAGAGACTGAACAGCAAGAAAAGTTTCAGTTGTTCCATGGCAAGGAATATTTCTAAAGATGGATTTACCGGTAGACTACCACTGATGACTGATGTAAAGTACATGCGAACTTCAAAGACATTTTTGTTTTTAAGGATGCGTGGCCCCATGCAGAATCCAGAGACTTCAATTTGCTACTTACCGGACTGTTTAAACAGATCACTCTCCACTATCTTGGTCATGCAGTTCAGCTTCTGTCGAACTAACTGGTTGTCGGGAATACTCTGGATAAACTTGCTGAAGAGGACACTAGTGTGCAAACCACAAAGTCAGCAGAAGGTCAGCATTTTCACCCCACGTGATTCCATCCTACACTAATGCTGTCCTGCACCTGCACAAGTCAAGCAGTTTTGTCACTGTGTGGACACATTACCTGGAAGCGGTCTCCAGGCAAATTGCTACGGAGTCCTAGCTTATTTTCAAGAAATGTAGCACAGAACTTTTAGTAAAACTGAACAGGATTCAGACTACAGGCTTAAACCTCTTAAAACGAAGCTTGCATCCCAAGACACACTAGATGTATCACAAAGGCTTATAAACAGACAATACTATCTGCCCTCCAGTGCCAGCGTAAGATAATAGTACTTACTTTCATACAAAATGAAAGCAGAATTTTGCAAAGCTTCAGCAGACCGCTACTGAAACTTGAAACACTGCTATGTACAGTGGCAAGAGTGTATCCTTCCAGATGCCCCTTTCATCAAGAGTGATGACTCATTTAAATCTGAGATTCCATTAAATTAAATTCCACGTACATTTGCTGTCTGTCTACTGTTTATGAGCAAATTACTTGTGTCAGAACAAGGAGGCATAATTGGGAGGTTCTGGGCAAAGCTATGAACACCAAAGAACAGAAATCCACACAGTGTTGTGAATTTCCTGAATAAATACAACTTTTGTTTTCCTGACCAAGGCTATGCCTTTATCACACATTTTGGTTTACCTCAGAGGCGATCATTAAGAATCAGTGGAAACTTGCACAACATTTCAACATATCACTCCCCAGTCCTCAAATTTTTGTCTTCAGTAAAATCTCAAAGCACCTAAGAAAGAGCAGTTGAGGTGCATAGATTCCTCTGAGCTAAACTGACTTCCTTTAAAGCCCTGCAAGCGCTTCCTCAAATTCATGCACAGTACATGCATCATCATGTCATAATCAGAGTGGCTGTTTTTAGGAAAGGTTCCAAAACTCTTTCCAACACATAAGCTGAGTTTAGAGGACAAGCAATATGGTTACCTGAGCTCAACAGGGTCAAATACTAGTTTGACATCATTTATGATGCTTGGCAAATACTTTAAAGCTGCACCCTGCAAGAAAAAAAAACCAAGGACATGAAACACACATGGAAACGGAGCTAGACTAGCTAGTTCATTCTAAAAGGATGTAAAGTCTCAACAACAATGCCAATAGCTCACATGGCAAATCTAGCTTTTGTCAAGAGCAAATATGCAGACACCTGTAGAGAACTGGCTTAAGATCAAATTTATGCATCCAAAGAGCCTCCAGCAACCACACCTCTGCAGTGCAGAGCGGAAAAGGTGAAGGAGGAAGGATTCGTAGCCAAGTTCTTTAGGTTTTGCAAACATCCTGCAGTTGCAGGGATTAAGCTCCTTATAGCCTGACACGAAAAGCACTAGTCAGTTAACTTGACTCAGTGTTCTGCATACTTTAGCATGTCCACGTACACAATAATAAGTTATCTAGGTACCAGTATGGCTTTCATAAATGTAGCATCCAGACAACGAGATGCAACAGCAACTAAAGGTCTCTCTGTGATGCTCTATGGCTGCCGCCAGCAGGTACTCTGACTGCATGAGAATCAAAGTTGGGCTTTAAACCACCCAATTGCTAATCAAAAGTTTTGAATCAATCTTTCCTTCAAACAGAAAAAAGCACGTTGGCTAGAAGAACTGAAATAAAGAAAGCAACCTAAAGGCCTCATTGCCTTTAGCAATTTAGCAGCCTCATTGCACAGCTGCTCCTCCTCAGAGCGTACACAGAAAGTTCATAATCCAGCTGACACCAGAAAAAAAAAGCAAATATAAAATCTAAGATACTTTTAGAAACCATTTGTTTTTTCATTACTTTCATTGCCAGCATTACGTTGATTTTTGCAGTGGTTTAACATTTCTACCTCCAACATCCTCAAGCTTGATGTTACTGGCTGAAGCATCTCCCACAGTGCAGTAGATGATTACATCTTCACTGGTCATCAGCTTTCATCCTAGCAAGTGCTGAAGGGTTTTCAGCAAAGCCACAGCTCTCATATCTTTATTTGATAAACTCTGGGGTTTAACTATTCCTTTCTTGCCACACACAGTTCATTAAAACAGACATTTGGAGGTAGTGTGACTCATCTGCATGGGTTTTATGTGCCTCAAGGCTTGTCCCTTTTTCTGCCTCCCTCCTACCCCCCAACTGTATCGGTTGATCTAATAAAAGATATTACCTCTCCCTGAAAATTATGCATACCTTAATCTTGACAGCCTCCTCTAAAGGACGGTCCATGAGGACATTGAAGGAGAGGAACAGCTTGCGTATTGCATCATTAAATTCATCTCCATCTTCACTTTTCCCATAAAACCTACAAAGAACAGAAAGAGCTAGTTACACACATAAATCTAGGCTAACAGTGTCACAGTAGCGGAAATATGATTTTATCCTGTGGAACAACATCTTAATGCAATCTCCTTCTACAAAGTTTAAAAATGGCATCGGGGATTCTGCAGTTATATCCTGCTGAAATCTGGTATAAGGGAAAAGCGGCACTTTTTAAACTGCCATTGCATCAAATTCTGCTTGGGTTCCAAGAATCAAGTAGCTCATTCTGTATTAAACAAAAAAAAACAGAACGAACACAAGGAAAGGATTCCAAACATTCACTGTAAATCTTTGGAAACGTGTTCTGATGCCACAGTAGAACCACTGTCATTGACCATACCCTAACTGGCCAACATGTCAACCTCACCTCACCTAACAACTGTGTGTGCATTTGTTTCTTAAAGTTTCTTAAAACGAGGAAGTCATTCTTTGCGTTAATTTTTTTTTAATAAATAACAGGTTCCTTTTCAGCACTACCATAGGCTGCTTACAGCACGCTACAGGTGACTAAAAGGATTTTGCTCTTCAAATTTGGTATTTCAACTTTTACTCAATTTATTTTCTCCACCTGTAGACAAAGGGTAGAAAGATACTTTTAATAATTCAAGGATAGAGGACATGCTGAAGAATGTGCCCCCCCACCCCCCAAGTTGTATTGACTGGAAAGAACTCCACTGACTTCCAAAGGGCGACAAAAGGATGGCAATGACCTTGGTCTCACCTCAGGTACAATATTCGTGACTGAACAATGAATCGGAACAGGTACTTCAAGGCTTTCAGAGCAGCAAATAGCAATTCTGTCTTGCTAGAGTCATCAGCATTTCCCACGTAACAGTTCAGTACTTTGGTGAGCTTCCTTTGGAAATAAAACAAAAAGGAGAATAAATATAGTCACTGTTAAGTTTCTGTGTAAGTCCAGCTTCCTTATTCCAGAGAGGAACTACAGTCTAATAACTAGATAACAGACAGGGGTTCCTCTTCACAGCCTACTTCCTTTTGAAAGCTTTGGCTTCATGGGATGCCAGATTTTCATAACCGGTTCATGAATTCTCAACAAAGTCTACAACTTTGTCTAAAAATTCCAGCTTCTTGATCTGCTTTTCTTTTTTCCTAAAGTGAAGTGTTCAGGAAGCTGGAAAACCCATTACCACTGAAAGTGGACTGACACCTTCTCCATGTGTTAGCATTCTCATGGNAACTTTGTCTAAAAATTCCAGCTTCTTGATCTGCTTTTCTTTTTCCCTAAAGTGAAGTGTTCAGGAAGCTGGAAAACCCATTACCACTCAAAGTGGACTGACACCTTCTCCCTTCTCCATGTGTTAGCATTCTCACGTGTGGAGCACAAAATTCTCCTGAAGCAACGCTTACTGAGTGCTTTGAGAACGGTGGACAGAAGCTGCATATTTGCTATCTAGTGTCTGCCTAATCAGAAGCTCAGGATCTTCTGAGAGTGCTATGGCAGCTAATACTCAAGCAAAATCCTCTTCTCTTCATTAAACAACTCTCAGCACCCAAAGCGGTGTGTGAGTGACGGCCAAGTACACAACGGCTTTTGCACCTGCGTGCTCTGTTTGCCACCCTGCCAGCATCCAGTTCCCTGCTCTGTCAAATTCTGGCACATAGAGCACACGAAGGATGCTGTATAATATTAGAGTCCACTTGGCATTATGCAGATATCACATTGTCAAGCTAAGCTGGAAAGAAAGGCAAGGGAACAACAAAGCTGAGATACAGTTGGCTCATTAATCAGAGAAAGAAATTTATTTATAGTGAAGAGAAATAAGAATGATGATTCTTCCATAGGTTACAGGGAAGAAGGAAAGGAAATCATATGCAAGCGGTGATTGCGTGCCCAGGGCAGGGAAGAAGAAAGCAATCCAGGAGATGGGGACTTCAGAGCTTTGTGGAACCGTGTTTCCTCACAGAATTATCTTTAGGCTGACAGCCATCAAAAGAGGCTGAATACTCAGGACTAGGAATTCATGTCTATCAGTAAAAATAAGAAGAGATTTTTAGAGGAGAAAAGGAGTTTGGCTTCTGCTTTTGCCCTCCCTGTTGGCCTCTGTTTTAGCTTTTTAGTTGCCTGTCACCATGAGGGTAATGACTTTGAGTTGAGGGGCGCTAGGTCAAGGACCTGAGAAGTCAAGAGCTCCGGGTGCTATTCCTGGCTTCTCCACCAACTTCCTGGGTATCCTTGGGCACGTAAGCCAGGACTAGCTATAGAACATAAACAAATGCCTCATTTTTAAGCACATGAAGTCAACGGGTTGACCGAAAGCAACTAAATTTTCACATGTACCTAAATAAACTCTACGCATCAGCTTTTTCCTTCCCTGATAAAATGGGACTAACAATTGTGAGCTGAATTGTTTAAACTGCTTTGAGTTCCACAGATGAAAATGCTAGAGGGAAACACAATTACTCCCACTGTCCATACCCACACATCCAAATGTGAAGAATTGCAAATTTCTTCTAAACAAATGACAGTCTATGTGAGAATTTCAATATCTAAGTGTAATCTCATGTAATCTGCATGTTTAAACCCCACCATGACACTTGGCCCTTTTCTGAAGTCTGTGGCCTCCTCACCCTGCCTGGCTGGAGGCAGACAGTGGAGGTGAACACCTTTCTTATCTCTGCTACCATCAACCACAGTGTCGCTTGTATTATTTCAACCACGTATGGTTCTGCTTCTGCTCCCCGTTCAAACACACCCCTAAAACTGTAGCAGAGTACAAAGTATACAGACTACTTCAAACTTTCTTCTGCTCAAAGTACTTTTGGGATGGGGTGAATTGAAAAGGCTGAGGCAGATACTGGCAAGAGAAAAGAGCAGTGATACCTATCAGACCAGATTTCTCATGAATTTGTGTTCCCGCATGAATTTCCACCCCCCCACCCCACATACTGACTTACGGTATTTTCCGTTGCCTTCTGCATATACCCAAAACCACCACCCCTACCCCACCGCGCCAATCTTTTAGCAGCAATACTAGACCAAAGGACTCCAAAGTTGTAAGGGAGAGATACATACAGACTGACTGCATTAATCCTGGTTTCAACAGGAAATCAGGCTGAAAAACTTGAAGATGCTTTTACAACACAAACACACACACAGAGGACCAAAGGTCAAAAGAGAGCCTAAATCACACAGTCTGATACAAGATTTTCCATGATAGCAGTGTCTTTCCCTTACAGAAAAAAAAAAAATCTGATAACAGAAATGTTTTACAGGGTAAGAAGAGTAATTACAGGGTTTCTGTCTCTCCTGAAAGCAGAAGAGAATAGGGTGGAACACTCTTGTCTGGTCTAAGCTGCCTTTAGCACGTTAGCATAGGTTACGAAAACTATCAGTACGACACTGTCTGAATGACAGCCTGTGGGTTTGCGGTTACCAATACTTACACATACGCCAGGGTTGCACTGAAGTGCTTGTAAATGTAAGTTTCAAGTACAGGGTTGAAATGCTGGAACTTGATGTCTCCGATCAAAGAAATAATGAATACCTGCCAAAAATTCAAAAGGAAACAGATGTACAGAGCCACACAACCTCTAACTAACCAGAACATAACTCAGTCTCTAATTGCATGTCATTTATTTTGCTGGGTCATAACTTTTGTTTGTTTTTCTAATAGCATTAATGCTACAGATAAGTGTTATTCATATTCTTACAGTGACTAAACACTGTGGTGTGTGTGACTACATCATTGCTCGAGGGGAAGGCAGGTCATAGCAGCATTTGGATAGAAAGTCCTAGAGATAAAGGGAGTTACTTACTTCTCAAAGCAATATTGGTGATATGGGAAGCAGCGCTACTCAGTCTTTATGTGACACTGTCATAGCACAGGTTAAATAGGCACAGAGATGCTGAAGGCCATTTTTCAAAGCTAAGAAATGATGCTTTTCAAGCTAGAACTTGAGATTCTGATGATTTATACTCATAGCAGACACTCAGTCCTGTTACTACAGTGACAGGTACTAGAGCCAGGACGTTCTGTCCCCCTGTATTCACTCCTCCAACCAGTGTCAGCTGGATACATCTGATCATGCTGCTTCTTGAACTGTCAAGTACATATTTGTTGACCAGCATGAAGCACACAGCTTTGTTACTGCACTGCACACCAGAGCCAGTGCCTTTCACACACATGCTAAGCAGCCTCTCCAAAGATGCAGAAAACTCCTTGTGAAGTCTTTTACTCAGTCATTACAATCCTTCTATGAAGGTTCAGCGGAGCAGTCATCCTACTGCCTAAGTACTGGGGTAGGATTTAGGGTGCATAGGTTCTACCCCCACCACAGCCACAAATCCTCCACCCTTATGACCCTGAACAAACCATTTCACTTTGTGCTTCACATAGATAATACAGCTTTTCTCTTCTGTATATTGCCTTAAAGCAAGATGTTATCTGAATAAATTACTATAAATTATGTAAAAATTTATTACTGTTTTCACTGTGGTCACTAAGAAGCTCAATGCATATCTCAGTCCTAGCTCCTGAAATGCTTTATGAAGTGTTTAAATGTAATTTATTTCTCAGAGCAAAATACTAATCACTCATCTAAAGGAAGCATCAGGAACAGACTGAAAGTGTGGCTGAAAAACAAAAACTCTAAATCCACAAAAGAAGACTCACCAGTGCATCAAACACAAGGAAGTCATAGGTTTCATTTTCTGACATTTCCATCATTATGTTGAAAAGTGCATCTAGGGTGTCTTGCAAAAACTAGAGGGAGAAAAATAGTAAAAGGGTGGGAAAAGACGACTGCTTCTACAATCCTGCACAAGAGCCTACATTTTTGGATCATTCTTCCCTTGCCAGCCTAGCGCAGTTGAAGTGTAAGAGCTGTCCACGAAAAAACATTTAAAAAGGGATCTCAGTCCTGTAATGATTCACATGCTTGTCATGATCATCACGCTATTCTCCCGCACTATAGCAAGGAGGATCTTTTCTTATCAGCTCTGAATGGCCCCACTTTTCTGTTCTATTGCCTTTTTATTTAGCAAGAGACCTACTGAATACACTTAATTCTGTCCATATAGTTTAAGCTTGCACTGGGCCAAGTCAAGGCCATACGCTGTACTAAGGTGTGACATTTTATATAAAGACTGGTTTGCATTTACACAGCATTTACTTCAGTTGTTCAGCAGTTAAGTATGACCATGACTTTGCTTAATCCCAAAAGATCCACACTTGGAACCACAGGATGTCTTTCCTCCTAAATCTTTCAGCAGACCATTTTCTGTGGTGCTTCCCCACATTTCAGGTCTATTCCCCACGGTACTCTGACTATAAGCTCTTTGGGCCTTCTCTGCACTCTCTTCCTAGATCCACAGCAAGTCCCTACTCACAGGGGAGGCCCAGCGCCACTACTGAAGATTAAAAGTTAGGTTTTGAATGTATCTTCTGTTTTGTAAGGATACAGGGGAAAATAAAGTCCCCACTATCTCCCTGATCCTGGTAACATTTAACTTCTGTAATTCTGGTGAATTCCGCTAATGAGAGCACTTGGGGCAAAGTATACCTTTTGTTGTCATGTTGCTCAGCAGCTAGAACAGCTCTCCTGGCCTACACAGAGAGCTCTGGGGCACAACACAATTACAACCCTTCAAGGTCAACCTCAAGCACCTATGTAAGTGCTTGCATAACAAGGAGACTCAAATCTCTATGCATACCTTTACAATTTCTCCTCCTTCCACCTCCATCAGCTTCCTTAGGTTGTGAGCTATGTTCTGGGAGTTCGAACGCCAGTTCAACAAACCCAGCAGGTCAACTAGCAAGGACAGAACATCAGCAATTAGAAACAGACTGCAACAACACAGCCGACTTAATGGCTGCAGAACAATACAGAACAAGTACTAGAGGTTATTTTTAGAATCAGGTTACAAGGAAAAGTCACGCTGATGTATAGAATATTACCCTGAGATGGTTCTTTTGTCTTGGCAAGAAAGTTAAGTTTTGCTACGAATGGAAACCTTGGTGTAATTTGATAACACAAGGCATTTGGTAGACAATTTTGCAGGCTTCTCATTCACTCAAGAGAACGTATATCACGCTAGGAATTTTATTACCGTGCATGACTTTTCTTACTAAAGCTTGTGTTTACTTTAGAGCAGCCTCTTGGAGACGGTTCTTAAAATTGAAACCTCTTGTATAAATGACATTAAGCCGCAGAGCTGTTTATCACAGTTCCGGGACATCCCAGGACCTCAAGTTTAGTTACAAACTACAGTTGAGGCTTTCAAAGGAGTCTGGCAGGTTTCACACATATCTTCCACGTTAATGAAATATGCACATATCATCTCTGTTCTGAAACTAAATTCTTTTTCTACCTTCAGATGTAAGAATACATGTGAAACTTCACAGCCTTGACAAAGACTGCCACATTCAGAAACAGAGGTTACATGCAGGAGGGCAGAAAGATGCACACATGCTTGGCCTGCACATTGGACAGGATAACGAAAGTCAGATTCAGTCCTCGTGCCCATAGATGTATCAGTATGGCATTTACCTTATGCTAACTGGCCACGCTCAAACTGTGAGCAGAACAGCTCATACCCATCTCCCAGCAGCAACACAGGTACAGCTTGATGAAGCCTCATCTGGTGTCACTTTCACATGCTGCTTTCCCAAAGTCCAAGAGAATGGTATACCAAGAGCCTTGCAGAGCTACTGGAAATCTCACATCATTTACCAGCACGTACTATCCTCATTCACATATATACATCATCTTTCATTCTGACCACTTTGGCAGCACGCAAAGCAGAGTGAATGTGTAACAGCATCCTGAAGAGTTCAGTTCTAATTGCTACATTCTTAACTGGCAGAGGTAAGAAGATAACCTTAAACATAAAGGATTCTGAAAACACATATACACTGTCACTGACAGGTGCCGTTTCTATACATGCCAAACTGGTTGGATTAAACATCGGTAGTTTGGATAAAATATTCATGTGACACAGTCTCTAGTGGCTTCATAAACATCTTTGTAGCTTGTACTGGCAACATGATGCCAAAATGCTGGGATTGGGCTGCCACTGACACATGAAACAGCAGGATTATAGCTAAAGCACTATGCCCACGCATGCTGCAATGCCAACAAATTTGCAAAAAGAAAGTGCCCTCTTTACTTCAGATATACAGCACGATACCCCTGGGCTGCTACTGCAAGACCTACCATTCTGGGTAAGCTTGGTGGAGCAGATCAAAGTGGCAATCTGGAAGCTGTCTTTTGTACTATCTTTAGTGGGTGTGAAGTTGGCTAGAGGGTGCAGATTTTTCCCCGAGGGGGCCTCCTTCTCTTCCATCTCCGTTTTCGTACAAGGAAGAGTTAAATAGGATTTAGCATCTTCCATTTTCTTGTTATCACCCTGTTGGTTGAACACAGCAAAAACAAAGGTTATCTCACACTGATCACACCTCATCTGACCTCTGGCAGTTCTCATCTGCAGATACACTTCAATGCAGGGACAGCCCGAGAGAGCTTTAAACACCTTTTCATGTCTGTAGTCGTTTACTCACTTTGTCTGTTTGGGCCTCTAACTTTCAACGAACTAAGCTATTTTCAGAGTGATTCAAGCCACAGAGTTTAGGAGGGTTCCCCACCCCACCCACTTCGTAGCCATCTACCACAATTAATTAACTTTTTCCTCTTACTGTGATTAAAGACACCGGGTCTTTCTTCCCATCACACACTAATCCTCCAAAGCAGGTGCTCACCAGGCCTGTTTGTGGCATACTGTCTAGGTGAATGACGTGAGAGGAAAACGCTCTACACAAATACATACAGAGATGTACCAGATTTGTGTACTTGCAGTCAGAAAACCCACCAATCAAAGCAGAGACGAGGGTGACTTATTAAAAAAGACTACTGTCCTATTAACCTAGAAAAAGCATTAAAAATCTCTGCAATGATGATGTTTACATTGCTAGGAAAAAAGTCAGCCAAGAGAGTTGTTTTGATTAGTTAAATGGAAGTGAAGACTGCAAACGCCCAAGCTACCTTATAAACAATCAAATTGTGTTTGCCATCTCGCAGCGTTGTTCCATCTGCATTCATCAACTTCACAAAGCCCATGCCAAAAGCTCTCTCAGACTTATCCCTAGCTGCAAACAGAAAGAAAAATCTTTATTGGGGATTGTTTTATTTACACATGAATTATCCAAAATGCAGCTCTCTATGCGCAGCTTCTTCTTTATTCAATAGCATGACAGGATAATGCGATGGAGCTAGCAAACTTTGTGATCCACAGTAGAAAAAGCACTCTTTCCTTCCCTCCCACCTCAAGGCACCTAGTAGCTACCTGCGACTACGCAGAAAAACGTCCTCTCTGAAGAACCTCTCACCACACAATTTTAGTGGTTAATTGTGCTGCTAGATGGACATCGTGTACATATTTTGGTTGGGATTTTGCAAATCTGCTCGTGATGTGGAAGTATGTCACTGCATCTCCTAGGTACCTTAAGAGAAATTTTTTTGAGAGCCTTTCAAGGGCTTAATCTCACATTATTGATCTTGTTTCAGGGCTCTGAACTCGTTTGATGAAACTTCTGGCTCTAACTTTCTCATTAGCCTTTCATTAACCTAATTAGAAATCCTCCTATAGGAAGACCATTAGAAACCCACCAGGCCTTGCACTGAATTTTGTGAAGGCCTTGAAATAAATTAAAAACAACAACATACACTGAGAAGCCAAAGCAGTAATAAGCATTAACAATTGTCTTTCAAGGGGGCTAACATGTTACTCCCTATCTAATTTCAGTTTTAGAACAAAACCCACACCAAACCTTTTTTTAAGGCTATAAAGTTTGAATTATTTTTCTCTGCTTGCAAGAAAATCCACAAAGCTGGAAATAAGTAGAAATGCAAGCACTACACCTTTGGTGGACACTCCGAAAACCTCAGTGAGAGCAGGAAGAATACAGTACTCCTGCAGATCTTCTTTTTGGATACTTACACTCCTGCGATGACCGATGACGGAAAGTGAATCTTAAATGGCAACGGCTGACTTCTTCTATTGCAATGGACACCTGCACATGATAACAATGAAAAATGCAGCACCAGCATTCTCTATCTCCAGTCAATTTACAGGACATTCTGTTACTGATGCACCTACTGATTTTACATTAGTTCCGTTTTCCACACAAAGGAAGCAGGACTATAAATTACACACTCCTACCTTTACAGTTTCATACCAGCAAGGTTGCTTGACTTGATAATAAACAACAGACTTGTATTCGGAGACACCTTCGTAACCGGCACCAGGATGGATAGCTTTCTTTGGACAAAAAGACAAGGGGAGGTGGGGAGAGGGGGAGAAAAGGTAAGGTCTAGAATGAAAGCAAGAAGTATCTTGGGTCAGAAAGTTTCAGAGCACGTAACTGTCAGAGTTACTCAAAGTCTACGCTTCACAGTCAAGGGAACTCAATGCATGTCACCTCTTTGAAAGTTTTACAGAATCTTTAGACATTTGCTCACATCTCTTATTAATATAAAAAAATAATTAGTGATTATTCCAATTTGGTCACTGAGATCACCCATAATACCTCTTGTTCATTATCACACAGCTCTTGCATACAGTTGATAAATAAGATCCTATGGTCCGGATCTATCATCTAGCAAACACAGCAGCCTTGTGACCTCCTGCAAAGGCCATCGTACCTCCTGGAGATTTCCATCTTCATCATGTACAGACATGGTGACTTCTACATTCTTGGGAGTCTTCTTCTTCCCTTTGTCAAACTCCCCTTGTATCAGGGTGACATAGATATCATTTCGAACATCACCTAAAATTCACAGCACTTAATGAGTTGTTTTGCCTCATACTGGCAGTTTTACAGGTTAACGTTTAACATCCTTGGGTACCACGTTACCCTTATCTTCTTCTTAGCCTTTACTGATACCAGCTAATTAATGACACCCCACATCACACCATTTCATCTTCATCTCAAATTACACAAAATCTTTTAAAATGTTCAGTTCTCCTTTTTACAAACCTCTGGTTTTACGTAACTTTTTAAAACGTAATGAGCTCTATAGGGCTAAATTTGCCTTGAACGGATTAAATAGAGCAGGGTCAAACCTATAATGCAACAAAAAAGTCTTTAACTGAACAGAAATTTTCTTCCAAAAAGTACACGCGCTATCATTTTTCAAGGAAGCTTGTGTTCTCACTTCTTTAACCAAAAAATAAAAGATCAGCTGGAAAGTTCAAGAAAAATGAAAACAAGTTTTCAGATAGCTTTAAAATAAATCTGTTCATACCAGAAATTTTAGAATTTCAACTGGCTCTTTCACTCCATGGAAGTGGAAAGGCACATGGGACCTACCAGGAAGGATTATCTCAGGGAATCCCATTTTGCGAGCCACAGCAGTTGATCTGTCTACAAGGTGGGAAAAATCCTTTTGAACCTGCGCTAGATCACCAGGAAGCAGTTTCAGGGAGACCCAAAGACCTAAGAAAAGAAAGGTAACACTTGTTTACAAAAAAAAAAAAAAAAAAGTATGAAAACATGAAATTTAAGCCTATGCTTAACAGAAAACTGATTCTTCATGTGATCTCCATGCAACAAGGCCTTAAATATCCTAAGCCGGTTCTCACTTGCCCAGTTCTCTATCTCCCTACTGCTGAATAAGACCTTACTTGGCAAGTAGATTCTCTGAAGTAAAATACAAACTTTGAGATGAAACCGCTAGGGTATTTGAGTAAAGGCCAGATGCACAAGCAAAAGCAGAAGAATCCTGAATACTGCAGTTTAAACCCAAAGGCATTTAGAATATGCAACCAGCCATGTTCACTTAAAAATATTTTATGTCCATATAAACAGTTTTATCTTAAAAATATTACACTACTAGCAAATAAGTGATGAGCTAGAGAAGCTCTTTTCACACAAGTAAGAAAAGCTCCCATTTTTATCTTTTTTTTTTTTTTTAGCTCCCAATGTGCTGGGGTGACAACCATTACAAAGACCATACGTTTGGCTCAGGGAAGGTTGCAAACTCCAGTAAACCTTGATCTCAACTTTCACAAGCCATTTATTTTCCTTTGTAAGCAAGGGGAACCCTTCCCCGCACCAGGTTTTTACATTAGCTTCTTGCCCAACTGCTGTACCTTGCCCTTTATGATTCACTTCCTTTGCAGCGATGACTTTATTGAAGACAGAAGTGAGGGGCTCATTTTCTCCGATCACATGGGAAGTTATCAGTGGGGACATGATTAGCTGTCGCTGTCTGATGTACGTTTCCATGGCAATCCTGGGAGGAACAACAAAAGAGACCGGGAAGCTGACAAACATCAAATATGTGCTCTGCAAGAAGAGGGCTGGCCAACAGCTGACTGTTTTCCAAAGAAATATTCTTTTTTTTAAAGGATTCCAAGGGAATATTTTGTCTTCTTCACCTGCACAAACCCATCGGAAATACATTTAAACTCTCCTACTAGGAAATACATCCCAGTGCTAGCTCAGGCTTGGGATAAGTAACACTGACCTAAAGACTCCACGATTGCATTTGTGTCATACTGAAATAGCAGCCTTCAGGACAACCATGGACACAGCCAGCTCTACTTTGTTCTCGTTTTCCATCCACAAACCGACCGCCTTGCAGCCTGTGAGAACAAGCCCAGCTATGGGCTACCACGCAGGAACAGCTCAGCAGAGCTCTGCACTCCCGTCACACGAGCTGAGCCCTGTGTTCAGGTGTGCCTCAGAGATGTCCCTAAGAGACTATGTAGATTAACTAGTGAGATAAGTTAACATAACTAATGACTGCTGTGAGATCACACCACTGAAGAACCTATCCCTAGTCACAAACACATCTATTGAGCTTTGGATCTTGAACCCGACTTCACTCCTCAACCCACACCATCAATAATGAACAAAAGCATATACAAAGCAATGCCTCTGCAGGCTCCTCATCCTTATAGAGGCATCCAGATTTGGATCTAAACTCAGCCTCATTAGAACAGAAGAAAAATGAAAAGAAAAAAAAAAAAGAAGGGGAAAAAAAAAGGTAGCAGACTAACAGTATTCTGCAAAGGAAAAGACATCCTTCTTTCCAGCTTCTCAGGCCCTGAAAGGGTAGGTGAAAAAAAACAAACCCCAAACCCCACACAGTCTCCCCTGGAAATATCTTGTAATAACATATGGCTACACCAAATGGATTGCTTTATTTAGGACTGTAACAACACAGCTGAGTCTACCCAAACAGGCTTCATTTCAGTAACTGTAATGTGCCGAAAAAGCAAGCAGACAGCAGGCAGAACACACAAGTCTAACTAGCAATACAGAAATGCAAAACACATCGGGGCTTGAATTTCTTTCCCAGAAAGAGGGAGAAATCCCTTTCCTACTGTCCTGTGACTCACTCTTACAAGGTCATCTGGAAAGTTAAGAGGCAAACAATCCACAGGGTGCCGAATGATAGCGACAAGGAGCTATGTTGTCTACACTCAGGTGTTTCTGAAAACCCTGCCTCTCAAGCCCCTAATAGTTTTGAAGGTCACATCCCCCAGACCCCACAACATTATTTTGCACTGTACTCATCTTTCTTACCTCAGATGATACAGGCACCAAGCAATTTCAGCCGCATTGCCAACACTCCCTAAGCAATTTAGCCCATCATGCAGACATGTAAATCAAGGGGAACAAAGGCTTCAGAGGACTGACAAAAATCTTTGCCTTCAAAGAGCTGACTACTGCCATAAGCTAATCTATTTGTAGAGACCTTGGTACACTGCCAGGCTCTCATACAAATTTGTCCTTCTCCAAAGGACAACTGCTTTAAATAAGCCAGAGATGTGAACACTGAAGTCCAGTACTTACTGCTGAAATGGAATAAAATGTTGCTTTTCCTCATCGTCCACCTTTCCGTGTATGATGTCAGTTATGTCCATCACTGCAACAACACAAGTTCATCACACAGTTTTGCCAAGTTGCTAAAGAATACAGAGAGAGCTTTCCCCTATCAGAAAGGAAACAGTTGCTTATTTGGGGCCAATGCCACTCATGACAGCAACAGAGAGCAGCACCACTCTCAACTTAACTCTTTAAAAATCACCTTTTCACTGATGCGCAAGTCAGCCTGCAGTAGTGAATGTGAATATACATGCTGATAGAAAACATCTGGGACTCGGGCATTTCAAGGCAAAGAAATTACACTTAGACTTCAAATGCTGATTATTTTGAAATTGTTTTCCACCACAAATTTCAAGCAAGTCTCTTCCCAAGAGATCACAGGAACTGAACAGGAATCAGATGTCTCATCCACCGAGGCTCCTTTAAAAACTCCAGTTTTATTCAATTAGTCATGAGGAGCAAATCCCTCTTTGATAAAGATCTGAAGTCTACTGCACTGATGGCAGTGTGTTATCTTTTTAGGGGGTGACAAAACAAAAAGTGAACAGTAACAGTATTTCATTTTCGTATACAACTGTGATTAAAAGGTCTCGAAGGGGTACTATGTGCAGCTCAGTATCAGCATCTCCATTTGGAAGCCAGAGGTGCTGACGCTAGGAGGTTAGCAGGCTTTGCTGACATACAGCATGCATTTCCCGATTCCCAGCCCACTGTCCCAGGCACCGGGCCATGCTCTTTTCTCCCTTGATTGAACTTGTCATACCTGCCACACCAAAGGGCCTCCGGAGTCCACAGGTATGTTTCTTCCCATCTTTCAGCTCCATATGCCCCACCCTCACAATCTGACACACCAAGCTGATTTTCGGTCTGATCAAGTCAGAACTGCTTAAATCCTAGAAATTATTTAAAATAAAGTCTTATCAATCTGGTTTATGAATAGAAGAGAAGACAGAGAGAGTAGGACTTTTTTTGTTCAATTGTACACACATACAAAAGGAAATCGATTATTTTTTAAAAAGTAAAACCTGTTCCCTTTGAGCCCTAGGGGGAAAAAAAACCCCAAACTATAAAAGCACTGGCAATTTCCACACAGCACTTTCTAAACATCCCATTACTCTTTGATAACACATCTCAGCAACAGTACCGGAAGGAGAATAAATGATGTTAATTGCCAACGCACTAGATCCTGATGACCACGCACTTACTTCGTGCCACCTTTGCTACTTTACAGGAAGTATTCCATTCACGTGCAATTCTTCCACTAACATCTTGTTACAAATAACAAACTCAAACACAGAAAAGGATCATCAAAGCAACGAACTGAAAACCAAACAACTATGATCTCAAGCCTAGATTTTCGATACAGTTAGGCTCCAACAGAGAAGCGTCCAATAGGATTTTCAGAAATCTATGGGTGAACAACATCCACTGACAGTACTATTGCAAAATAATACACCTTTACTACTGCTTTGGACTGACATACAAAAAATGACTTTACAGCAGCATTCCTCTGAAGCTGCCTATAACATCTTAAGTGTCCACAAAAACACTCCAAAAGGCCACATGTGACTCCACCCTGCTGCATGGGAAGAGGGAAAGAACCCAAAACTCAGATGTCTGCAGCACCGGGAAGAATTTCCAGGACATAAATACAGTAACTTACAGTAAAGACTGCTTGAAGGTTATTTAGTTTCTCAATTTCTTTAGGCATCCCATTACTGCCCCAACGAACCAGGTAATTTTCACTGCAAATAAATGAAGGGAAAAAAAAAGTGAGTAAATCAACACCTGATATTCCCATTACCTGGGAAAAGCTCAAAAGCATTTTGATCCTTCAGGAATATTTGAAAAATTCTGCCAAAATCTTCTATCCCAGAGTGATTCTGAAGTGACTCATTTCGTTGAGGGCAGAAGGCAGGCACGATGTGAATGGGCACTCTCATTCCTTCCCTGCAGAACTCCGAGTGCATGTCCACACCTGATAAGTTCAATGATGGAGACAGAGGGTGCCTGACACGTACATGCTTCCTTGATAAAGTTCTTCATATCTTCTCCTACCAGTACAAGATGCCCAACTCTTAGGTGTGAGCTTGCACTGACTTGACAGTAAACGCCATGCAGATACATGATTTACTGGGAAGCAATTAAACAAATGCATCAAGTCTAGTGACAACAGTAGGGAAATTTAACAACATAAAAAGACAATCTGGGATTTTGACTAATGTATTACTAAGAAATGGCCAGCTTTAAGATGGCGAGCGCATGGGCTCAGAACCTTGACTTCCTATCTCATCTGAAATTAAATAACCCCCTTCCAAATCACCCCTGGGGCAGCAACCAACAGAACTGAAAAACTTTTCTTTAGAATCACCACCGTGATGACTAAATTGCTTGTGCACCTACAAAAAAAACCCTACCTGATGAATTTGGAGAGATCAGGATCATAGAGGCTCATTAACAGCTCTGCATCTTCTCCAATATTGCAGACAAAATTCTTGAAATTTACATACAGGCTATATGTATGTGTCGTGTTGAATATTGGCTGCCCTCGGAGGTCTAAATTCTGTTGCAGGGACTGCAAAGGAAAAGAGTACTCCCATTAAAAACAAACACAGAAGAATTTAGTTCTGCTGCCAAAGTAGCACAATCTCCTTAAGAGGCATGTACAAATACAGCGGGTACTAGTTACTTGAAGAGGAAAAAGCCAGCGACACGAGACATACCTTCTCTTCCTGGATTCTCTCATCAATCCTTTTAGATGCAGTTTCATGGGACTTGAAGAGAGAGATCGTGCTGGTTTCATCGGGGTCCAAGATGTTCCCATTGTCATCTCGTACAACCAGGTCCAAACCCAGGATCCTGAGTAGCATTAAAGTGAAGAGGACAAAAGAAGCAACACAGTATTTAAGAAGCAAAGATGACTGAAAGAGCACAAACCATGGATCAAACTGCGGATCGCACTAGGCAGCCAATGCACACCAACTCCGTGCCTTGTAATAATCACATTGCTGGTTTTCCGGTCCTGAAATACTTATCTCTCATTCCTCATTTTCCCATTAAAGGGAAAAATAATTAGTCAAGTAGCTTAATTCTAAGATGACATCTTCTTTGTTCTCACTTAAAGGTTTGGTTTTTTTAAAGGTATGTATATCTATCAGGCTTAGGGATTATGGCTAATTATTATTCTTTGCCACAAGCTTTCTTCTTAATTGACTTATTTGACTTGAATCAAGTCTGACAGGCAGATAAATGAGTTCTGGAGACAATCCCTGTTCTGTACAAACCAATGAAAGGTGGAGTTTTGGTGGCCTATAGAACTGTATTTCTCTGTTGCTGATAAAGCAGTTTGGTTCATAACCAGCATCCAAATCCTGGCTCCAGCTAGCCAGGCACAAATCGTGCTCCATGGGAAATATGATCATGTGCCAACATTGCCGCAGAATTAAGACAGGTAAGATTTCCTGCCAAGTCAAAGAGATTGCTGGCATATGAAGAACCAACTGGTACATGCCCACCTGCCAGGCTAGCCACATTCTGATGGAGACTGAAAGCTGTAATTATCCCCTTTCCGAGGAAAAACGTAAAGCCTAATTCAGTGTTCCCCTTGCATGGTCATTTGCACCACTTTGTATGAATAGCTATTTAGAGCCTTTACTGGGATTTGGGATTCCCCCCTGCCTTCAGGACACAGTTTGGAGCTTACCTGTTGCCGTAGTCAATCTTAGCAGTGACTTTCTTCTTTAGCTCAGCTAGCTCATCTTTGGGAAGGGTCCCAGACAGTATCTGTGATCGCCACTCTATCAGGCTGTAAGTCATTTGTTGGACATGCCGAAACTGTGTTGTCTTGTTATCCTACAGGGAAAAAGGGACAATTTTAAGCTAGTGATAGCCGGAAAACAATGAGTTCAGTAAGCTTTCTGAAATGTACTCAACCGAATCTACCATGTGAGCAGCATTTAACTAAAAATATCTAAGAAACTGGCACCATATGACACTACAAGATTAGACCCATGGAACAAATTCTCCAGTACTTTGCACTGCCAAGGTTTAAGTGTCTCAAGATTCAGGGTCTTCACCATTTCCTCAGGTCATTATTTCAGAAAAACCTCACAGACAAAAAATAGACTTCTGGAGTTTTCCAGCACTTAAACTGCTATGATGAGTCCTTTTTATATACAGGACAGAGAGGTGATGTTAAATGACCGCAATTGCGTTCTAGCAGATTGAGACAGGAATGCCAACCCAATATACAAAGGCTCTTTCTCCTTACCTCTGCCACTCTTGGAACATGACATTGGGCAAGTCATTTTTTATGCATGTTTCCCATTTGTTTTGCCTATTTAGATTGTAAGACTTTGAGGCAAAAAACTTTATTTGCTTTTAAAAGTCTAAAGGTGATACCAAAACATAAATAATGACATATCACCAACACTGAAGCCCACATACTCTTTTTCTCATGTCTGTTCCTCCTATAGCTTTCACCAGCCTAAAGAACTCTTCAACCTGTTTGCTACATATAAAAAAGGCTTTCTTGTCACCAGAATACAACACTAACAACATGACCAACATGGTTAATTGGAATCTCAGCTCTCACTACTGTTTACAGTGTTAGCAACTATGTTTTAAAGCCAGAACACTCAGTGAAGTGAGTCCGTGGACTCATTTTCATGGCTGCCTGCTCTCTTATCCTGTCCCGTCATACACTCAAAATCAATTATGTTAAAAAAAGGAACAGCAACAAAATGCAGCGATATCTGGGATACACTGCTTCCCTGCCAGCATGCATACTGCATTTCAAGGTTCATATTTTACCCACTGGTAACCCACACATGGATTGCCATGTCCATGTGTGATCTCCAGACAAAAGTTTCATGGAAATCAGAGTAGCTCTGTGGAAACACAACCACCTCTCTGGCTCATGTCTATCCACAAATAAGGCTGAAGATTATCTGCTCTTCAGAGCACTCATTTCTGTTTACATTTGTACCAAAATTAATGACTCATCCCATGCTTTTAAGCACCACCCCAAGCAGTAGCTTGCTCAGAACCTATCATGCCAGAAGTTGTCCAAAAATGCAACAAAAATATCACGTCTGGATTCCCAGACACCACCTCCCAATCTACCCAGGTACTTGCTCGAGTTTCCTGCAGCCATGGCATTTTCATCTTTTGCTATGAATGCAGCATCTGTAATTAGAAAGCACTGACCGAACAGGACATCAAAACCTGCTTTGTAAAGAGTTTCCTCCTGCCATTTCTACTGTTATCATCTTTAATTAATGAAAATACTTCTCATGGTACTTACTAGTTCCACACCCTATTAAAATAAGTCACACACCTATACACCCCTTTCCTATAGTTGCAGGCTCCAAGGCCGATGCTGTAATTAAAAAGTGGATAGCTATATATATACCTACCACATTTGTAGCAATACGCACTTAGGTAAATAACTGAGCCTTTAAAAGTGTCAGCTATACCATTTATATCATTCAAAAGGGAACCCAGGGCTCAGCCTCTCTTTACCACTGCGCAGTGAGCCAGTTACTGGGATGATTCTGACTTGCACCACGTGTCAAGTGCAGCTCGTTTTCAGAGGGAAGCACCACAAATCAGAGAGCGTTAAACCTCAATCTACTGGGGCAAAGCTTATGGTTATGCAGCTTCAAAATGACTGTCAAGAGGTTTTTCACAACATCTCACCCAACAGCTAGTGGGAACTGGCCAATGGTATATTGCTGGGACGTTCAGGCAGCAGCTGACTAGCGCCAGCTCTCTCTATCAAAGCCGTTAATGTTTAACTATGAACCCCAACTGCTCCCACACACTAGAAAGAGAGACTCATTCCAACTATTTCCCCATTCTGGTCTCTGCCAAGAACATGAATGATATAAACTGCTCAGGATACAAACTACTCATGATTTGCCTCCCGAAAACACCAATCTAAAGGGAGTTATAAATATATTCCTTTTGATCTGGGTGAACACGGAGGGGCTGATGGAGGCTAGGAGAGTCTTTCAGTTCCTATAGGGAAGGTATTAGAGAAATATTTAGTAAACAAAGAAAAAAGTGTGCTCTTAACTTGCGTTAAAATAATTGCAAAGAGAAGGCAACATGTGTTAGCTTCCAGGAAAACACAGAGCAGATCTGAATGACAGTTAGCTAAAGCTAAGTTATCTCTACAGCTGTTTACATTAGCTAACTCCTATTAACTAAATGAAGTTAAAAACTCTCACCCATTTTTACATTTATTTTGCAGTGGAGATATACCCACTGGTGCAATGCTTGCTGAAAAACACAGAAATTAAAGAAGTGAAATGAAGTGCTGCCAAAGAAAAAAATCCCCTGTATTTCCTTTTTCTCTTCAAATACCTCCTTCCTCCTTTAGCGCTTTTTTTTTCTTTTTTTCTTTTTATACATACTGCAGGGGAAAATAAAATAAACTCAAATCCATTTCAAACCACAACATTTTCCAAGACTATTTTAAGACATATATTGGTTAAGCACAGGAACATGAAAGACTTCTGCTCGTAAGAAAAATAGATTCTGAGGCTAGGATCCTAAAGTTATTCAGGAAAAAAAAAAAAAGCCAGGAACAAAACTCTCTTTTCACACAGTAATAACGTCACATACGGCTTCTCATTAAATTAAGAGGGTGGAACAAATTCTTGTGGTTTCGTGGCGCACAAACAAAACGTACTTGCAGCCTGGTGAAATTTTCAATAGGAGAGCTTGCTCTGGATAAACTGAATGACTAGAGCTAATTTAAAACCATTCTCTCATCTTAATTAAAGTCTCAGAGCACATACTATGCAGGCTGAACTCGCTACTAACTAAAGAAAAATCAAGTTTGACTCTCTTTAATGTGCCTTAATAATCACCTCCAACAGAAGGCAATTCATTGTGAACTCCAGTTGTGTTTCTCTGAGCAAGAATGCACCTACCTCAGCAAAACCACCTTGGCTTCTGACTCTTCTGAGGTGGCTATCATATGGCCAGGCTACTAAGCAGATACAGTAGGTGAGAAGTCTCTCCCCTGCCCTACTGAGGATTAAATATATTATGTGACTTCTGACAAGTCAAATCTTCCCCCACCACACATGGCCCTAATTCTCTTTCCATCCTTTGTCTGTCTCGCCCATTTGAGCTGCAGGCACTCTGGGGTGAGGATCAACCACTCTGTTAAGTACCTACAATACTTCTAGAAAAGCAGGGCTCACTCTTGTTAAAGGTTCTGTTAAAACAACATCATGGTTTCTCACACAACTTTCTCACAGAGCTGAGATATTTTGCCCCCACGCAGGACAGAGGTGGCAGGCGAAGCAGGAACGCCGATCTGAGCAGTGAGCTGTGACTCACACACACGGCCCCAGCCAGCTGACATGATGCTGAGTGAGACTTGTGCCAGTCAATGCTTCATCACTGCTGTGTCATCACACAATCATTCAAGTACAGCGAACGCTGCAGCACAGATTAAACCGCAGTTCTGTCTGTGATCACACATCCCATTCAGTGGGCAGCAGAACATTTTTAACCTCTCAAGACCATTTTAAAATAATGATAGTTTTACAATTCTGCATAATGTTCTATTCAAAGTCTTAAGGTGCCCGGCAAAAAGCCCACTCTCATCTCCTCTGAGGTCATTTAATACAACACCTACCACTGAAGAAAACTTACCACATATAATTTGTGCCAGATAACTGCCCACTCCCTCAGGGTAGAAGTGAGTTCTTGCCCAAGGGGCAATTCACTTGGAATCACTGTTTCATGTTGTCTAGAGAAAAAAGGAGAAAACAGAGAACAAAGCTGTTATACTCGAGATTAAAACTTAGTAGTAAAACATCCTTTTTTGATCAACATGCAAATGGAGATTTCAGAGGGCTTGATATTCACGCCATTCACTCACACATGAAGCCAAGATTCTTAAGTAGTTCAATTGGTTCTCCAACACATACATGCATGTTCATTATCCATTTTTAATGCAAACATGTTTCAAGTTTCTTTCAGCCTTGTTGCTCTTAATGGATCCATTCCAGAAACATGCTAAATAGACAGGAATTAAATTTGGAAGAATCACCACTTCCAACGGTAACTTGGCTACAGTTATTAAAAAAAAAAAAAAAAAGTACTTTCTAAAGTATCTTCCTTTGCAACCGCTGTTTTCCTCTCACTATAATGATCACAGAATCAGCCCTAAGAATGAAATGAGGAGTCATTTCCTTAAATGTTTTCCAAGACAGGAAGGAATCCATACTCCTGCTGGCTACTTGGCTGCGAGCAGGAGTGTGTGTTACAACTTGCAGGAGTCCCCAGAGGAGCTAAACGTAACTTGATTGACCTGCCTCACTACTAACTCATCTAGCAGAGCTTTCTTATTTTTGCACATAGTATTCTCCTGCACCTATGCCCACAACTGTTTTGGTTTGTACAATGCTCTGAAAAAAAGAAGTTATGCAGCTCTAGAAGTCTGGCACAGGTGGTACGCCCCGCTGCACACACAGACCAGTAGCATTCATTACAACCACCACTACTTAAGCTGGTTTTTTGCTCGTTTGTTTTTAAATGAACCAGCACTCCATTGTTTTTGCTACCAAAAGTACATCTCAAGAAACTCCAACCTACCCCCGATCCTTCACGATTGCCTCTTTTAAATGGATATACGTTTCTGGGAAAATGCCCTAAAAATATAAACAGAAATAAAATAAATAACACCATAGGATATGACATGACAAAAACGCATTCAACAGAAAGCAGGGGAAAGGGGTAAGAGCATGACCACCAGCACAGTAACTGTGACTGATGTTTACCCGTAACAGAAATGAGTTGGGTCCACCAGTCCCAGTATTGCAGGAAAAAAAGACAGTAAGGAGCATCAGGTTGCATGCTCGAGCACTACATTTGGCATTAGCACCTCAGAGAAGTCAATTCTTTGTTTCACCGTAATGACACTCATCTTCCTGTATGAAATGTTGTAAACTCTTGCAAACTAATCAGTCATACTCATTTGCTCTCACTACGAAATACTCTTGGAGTCATTTGTCAAGCTGCCCTGGACCTGTGGTTCTCTAGAAAAGCTCATAACACGTGACAGCGCTTGTAGGAATTCACCAGTCCCAAGTTTCCTTTATTTAACAGAAACCTTCTAGGAGTGCTGCAATCCTTTTTTTTATTTTCTTTTTGTTCCCCTTTACGCCTGAAAAATGGAGACTGTGAAGGATGTTACCACATGAGAGGTGCCAGGATTCCTATGGGAAACCAGATTTCCATGCAGTTTTCAGACTGGTTTCACAGACCTCAAGAAGTTTGGCTGAGATCCACGTGTGCATAATTTTCAGAATATTTTCCAAGCCAAATCAAAGCTCTAATCTTACCATTACACATAACCCTAATCTTACCATTACATGTAACTAATGCTGGACGTGTACAGGTCCAAGACCATAATAATAAAGCAATAAACTAGTGGATGCAGATATGCAACAGTCAATTTTGCTAGTTCAAACTACACTACGCATGCTACAATGGAGGAGTACCCAGTTAATGGTTCGGAAACATTTAGCTCAAGGGCATTTATTTCTATCACTCAGGAAAAGGACAGAGGGATCAGGAGACCTGTACAATATTAAGACAAGAAATACAGCAGAAGCATAGCAGATTACAGCACCGGATGGGGTCTGGCAAGGTGTGAAATAAAAATTAGTTACTGAAAAGTGAGGTCATACCTTCTTAGATTTATTTCGGAGCGTGTATCCTCGGTACCAGCCTGTCAAAGGGAAACAGAAGTTTTTTATTTTTTTTTTTTTCCCCTGTCTACAGCAATTAAATACACATTGTCACTCTCACCACATTTCTGCTATGTAGATCTATTGATCCTGCTCATTTGAGACCTACTGTTGTGAAGCCACCTCTGCTCCGTCTGTAGGAGACTCGGGTGCCAGGCGTAGGGCAGAAGGGTGTCTCTTCCCACCATGAACCGGCACCCGCGCTTCTACACTGCATATCCGTTTTGGTGGTGCTCAATGGAAAAGCAGGCCACTCCGTGCTACACATTTTGAAAGTGACAATCCTTGTTCCATNAAGTGACAATCCTTGTTCCGCAAAGCCTGCAAGTCATATACACAGCACACAACTACTGCTATGAGCAGCTGGCAGAGGAGGCAGAGACCCAGACATGCACGCAGAACCACCAGCCCAAGGTCATACAGCATGTATCTGCCAGAGAGAAATATGTTCAAGTCTCCAATTCCACTCCACCCCTTTAACATTTTCTTTTCTATGAAGTGTATTTTCATCCAAATCATCTTATAGACGGTGCTCAAGTTCCATGTTATGTAGGTTCTTTGTTTTCTTCTGTGACTTGGTCTAAAGCCTTCCTTCAAAGGAAGGCTGAAAGAGAATGTTTTATAAGGCAAAAAACCCCCAACTCTGAACTGTTTGCCCTGGTACAGATATTGTTTCTCAATATTATCTTGACAAGACCTAGTAAAGTATA
>RSEF01000022.1:1989639-2044566 GCA_003993805.1 Himantopus leucocephalus
TTTTTTTTTTTTTTCCTTTTTTCTTTCTGTTTTTTTTCCCCCCAATAGTGTTATATATTTAGCAGAGAAGGTTCCATGAAGAACCATGGATCTGAACCCCCCTCAACCATAAATTAGAGCTTAGGGTGTTTTTTTTGTTTTGTTGGGGGTTTTTTTTGTGTGTATGGGGGGGGGTGGTGTGTGTGGNATTATTAAGCACAGTTTTGTCCCCCTTCTCTAGCAATGAGAACATGAATCAGCTTGACCACATAATCCCAAATATTCCAGTAGTAAGTTAGAAGGAAAGAAGAAATACCATCCCTTCCACAGGATGAAGATAGGATTATACCTTGATCATGGACCAATGGATAAGGTACTGGATTAGGGATGAGAAGATTTAGGTTCTATTTTTATCCAAATTGTAATTAATTGAATGGTCAACTAGAAACTCCTTAGGGTGTGATACAAAGCTCATGGAATTTAACAAGAATATTTTCCCAGTGATATCAATTCCATTTCACACCGTCTCTCAGCCTTTCTATACCACAGCTTCCTCATATTGAAAATGACTTCTTGGCATTAACCATATTCCTGTAAAATATTTTGCAATCATTGCATAAAGGCATGTCATATATTATTATGCAAAACTATTTCAGCAAGCATCTCATGCAACTCTTTCAGAATTCTGCTCCGATTTTCAATAATCTTTTTCACGATTTTAAAAGGAACAAAACCTTTTGGCAGTGGTCAATTGATTACTTGATTTCTTCTTTAAAGAAAAAAAAAAATCTGCTTAAAGCTTCAGAGGAACGATAGACTACTTAAGCGTTTCTCTTGAGTATTTTCTCTAAGCAGAGATGTGCTAAATGGAGAAAGACTTTTCAGTTGAAGATGGCATGGCAAATTTCAGCTACTACAACACACTTTCACACTGAAGTCTGATTAAGAATGCAAGGACAGCAGACTGAATCTTGCAAAGAAATGTCATAAAGGGGTTTTTGTTTTTGGTTTTTTTTAAATGGAACACAGGTCTTCAGTTTTACCTTTAATTAAATGGGTTTTATGCAGTCTGTAAAAGATCAGAAAATTTAAGAAATAATTACCCAAATTACAATAGTTAAACAACTAAAAGTTATACACAATGATGCAATCCCAGATCACATGCTTAACCACAAGGTCTTTGTTCCTCTTCCACTGCAGTGATCTCTCGGTACCACAACATACACTGCTGCACTGTACTGAAATAAAACAAGGGATTGCTTCGTTTACCTACAGTGGTCAGAGGAAAAATAAAAGACTGAAACTAGGAACAAACTTAGTGTAAACTTATTTTCATCAGGAGAAGAAACTGGTCGGAATCACGGTACGTGGGCACACATTCCTTCTATGAACATTTGGCTACTTCCCACAGCTTGCATGAAAGAAGAATATATACTGCAGATTAGAAAAGATTCCCCTGAACAGAAATGTATCCTCCCCAGCTCACTGCTCAAGGACAGATTCCCAGAGAGTAAGTAAATCCTGCACCGGAGCAGCCTTTAAAGTATTGGACGCAGCAAGTTTCCTTCTTTTCTCGGATTTTGCAGCATATGCCCAGTCTTGGGCAAACAACAGGATAAGCACATACTGCTTATCTTATTATCAAGTGGAAAAAGTAATTTTATACAAAGACCTCATGCCCTTCTGCAACCAGACAGCCAACCAGAGAAAGGAGGAAAAAAAATACCTTACTTTGCAGTTTTCAAGAGTCTATCATGACCAGGACACCTAAACTAACACAACCATGCTTTGCAGAGGGTGTATGTGTATTTGTTTTAAAGGGTCGGTAAGTCTAAGAAAACTGGTATCCTCCAGACCTTCATGTTTAATAAATACACCGTGGTGTTTCAAAGCATGCTTGAAGCCCAACTAAGACATTTCAAAAGTTATTTTAAATCAGAGTGATTTAAAATCAGACAGTGAAACACTGAATATGCAGCTTTAGAGCCCATCGACAGTGCAAACCCCACTTACATCTGCGCCTAACGGCAGATTGACAAAGATGCAGTATGCTACAATCTTCATTTTCCTGTACAGAAGGAAACGCTGCACCATCTAGACTACAGAGTTATTCAACTCAATAGCAAACAGCTCTCAGGTCGTCTCTATGAGGATTCAAGCTGCATTGGACATCAGCACGTCATAGCTTGGGCTAGAAATACTTGAAACCTTTAGCTCAAACTGCTCAGTCTGT
The DNA here is from genome assembly GCA_003993805.1 of Himantopus leucocephalus. Classification (NCBI taxonomy): domain Eukaryota; kingdom Metazoa; phylum Chordata; class Aves; order Charadriiformes; family Recurvirostridae; genus Himantopus; species Himantopus leucocephalus. Next base: position 1,991,852 of record RSEF01000022.1, read on the forward strand.
GGTTTCAGCTCTGATGACCTTCACTTCAGTGTTGTGTACTTCGTCCAAGTTGAAGCTACCGTTTGCAGGGATGACCACCACAAATCCTTGACAGAGGCAAGCTGCAGTCCAGCACTGTGAACAGACGATCTACCACGTTATCACTCCCTTATCTTCTTTCGTGCACTCACAATCCAAGCCTAACTGTGTAGTTTTACCTGTCACTTACAAAACATTAGGCAAAGCGTCTGTTTAGAGCATGGGAAAAGAAAGCTTTACTAACAACAGTGCAGTGCCAGAGCCTCACCCCAAATTTGCCCAACTTTCCAGGGATTTAGAGCCTTTGCAACAGGCCCCTAACTGCTGATAGCATCCACTAGCACAAATGAGCAGGGATTGTGCAGTGTAAAGGCACTTTCTCTCATGGTGAGGCCCTCAGGCAGGACAGCAGCAGCACCCGACTGCAGGCACTGCACATGAAGAGTCCGCGAGTCACTCCGGTCCCTGGCAAAGCCACACATCGTGAGCAGTTTGCGCAGCACAGAAGCCTGCTCCAAACTGCATCCATACCTTCTGGCCTGCACTTCAATTCACTTTATTGCTCTTTGCTTCTCATACATCTCCTGCAATCAATGGCTCAGCTCTATCACTGTTATGTCTCAAAGCTATTCAGCCAGTTGAGAGCCAGATAACGTTTATTGTTAACGGCAAAACCCAGCGCAAGCTTCAGCCTTGCTGCCTCGCTGTCAAGGAACAAACTGTGCACTTCGATTCTTACAGACAGAGCGGAGCCAGCCGCAACCCCAGATGCAGAATACAAAGAGCTTTCAAGTGAAGGCTGTTTGATACAGAGATCCTTCACTGAACAGGGCTGGGGAGAGAATACCTGCCGACTGCAACCAGGAGGAAAAAGGAGGCACGTTCCAGATAACTGACAGCGCGGGAAGCAAACTGCGCTGCAACAGCCCTGAGAACCTTCTGGTAACACAGAGAAGATGCTCCTGTGCATCCTGATGCAGGGAACAATAGCAGGGAGCGAGATTTTCCAAGGGGCTATTACCATTACACGAGAACCTCTGGACAATCCTGAAAAACTCCCCCTTAATTCCCTAAGGAATGTTACCGATAGCCTAAGGAACGCCCTCAGCCAGGAGCTGCAGGGATAACTCACACCAACTAAAAAAAGGACTTCACAAGGCATCTCTGAGCCTTTCTTCTTACAAAGGAAACACCTTGGTTAAATGGAACCTTTTTCTAAATTGAGACTTGTGTATCCAGATAAGAATGGCGATTAGTGGAACAAAAAACCCCACTTTTATCAGACTGGAGTTGTATTTGTGAGTATACATCATTAGCATGAGAAGAAACAGAAAAGGCTTCTTGTGAGAACACTAATTCTCGAAACCACAACCCACAGATGACTGGAAACAAAGCTGAAAGCTGATGTCCCAAAAGAAAAATAGATACAATACGACATGAGAATTTCCTCCCAAGCAGAAAGAATATCAGAATTTGGAGTTTTTAAGATGACTTTATGGGAAGTAAGACCAGACCTACAGCAGAGTTACCATCTCAGAGACAATCTGCATCTTTTCCTTTAGGTCCACAGATGTCTGGCCTGAATTTTTGGCTGCTCTTTCCAGGAAAAGTATTTAGGAATTACTGCAGCACAACTAGGTGTCTCAGTCACAAACTAGGATGCCACACTGATGGCTCAGCGTATGAAATCAATCAAAACACATTCACTTTCCCAAACAATTTACAATCAGTCCTCTCAGGCTGAAGTTCCAAACTGGGACAGTTCAGGTAAAAAGCAGATGCCATTTGGGTATTCATTTCCTATTCTTGACTGTCTCTGTTAAACAGCTGATTACAGACCAAGTAGTAGGACTAAACAATGATGCTGCTTTAAAAAAAGAGAAATACATACCCCAACATTTTGGGAAGTACAAGATGCATCCTCTTCATGAGGGCAATTCTCATCCCTGACACTCCCTCTTCCTTGTGTCTTTTTGCAAAACCAGTTCCTAAGTTCGTACTATTACATATGGATTTTTTCCCATTTCTCCCTCTCTCTCTCTCCCCGCCAAACACACTCACCACTATCACACACATCAGTGTAAAAACACACACCAGCAACGTAATCTGCTTTGACACGCAGGAACTGGCTGGCTGTTTCCAGTGTCAAGGTCAAAGAGAAGTGGAAAGAACAATTGGCTAAGAACATACTGCTAAACAAGCAGCTTGCCCTTCCCAGCACAGAGACTGAAGAGTTTTTGTACGCTGAGTCTTTTTCAAGCTGATGCTGCTTGTGAAAATGATTGAATTTATGTTTTGGAAAGAGTATTTAGATTTTGGAGAGCCTTCCAAATGAAGTAGGGACTAGTACATTCTTTAAAATGATTAAATGGCTGTGCTCCATTCTTAATATTGAAATCTTCATTAAACAGTCTACTTATTAAAGTAGATATGAAACAGACAAGTGTAATTTTCATCTTGTTTAAAACAGGAGTTTTGTTTTCCTTTCTGCAAGATGTTTTACATCAAGGTACATATTATGAAAAACTTCCCAGTAAAGTACTGGGAGAAACAGCCTAAAAAGGGCATGGAAGCTCCATAACTGGAGGCTTTTTAAAACATATAATGCCAGTTGTGATATGATGGCTTAAACCAACATTACTTTTGAAACAATTAGACCTGCCCTCTCCTTTTCTTTCATCCACTGCCTCTGTTGTCTCGGGGATCAAAGAACTAATGCAGGTTAAAAGCTACTTTTAAAAAAGTTATTACTCTTTTCCAGCTGGATCAGTTCATCACATGACTATAGAAGCGCTTGGCCTGGCACAAGGAGAAGCCAAAGTAAAGAGGTGTGGGGTGAAAACAGGAATAAGCAGCCAGAAGTAAGTGTTTCTTTCTCTTGCAGTGCTGCCTTGAGATACTACTGAAAACTCACCTTGACAAACCTCTGCCAGGAACAGTGTAAATACGATTGCTGCTTCTGTATTTCACGCATTTTTAATACTGTTTTAAAAGTAAAGTGCATACAAACACTACAGAGCAAGCTTTGTGCTTTTGGGTAGATCAGAAGTTGAAAATTGAGATCTGAAATTTGTATTATTTATAAAAATATCGATTTGTTATATTTACTTTTAAGAAACACTACAAAGTACTTGGAAGTGATCTGCAACCTACCTTCATACATCTCCAAAATGTGAACAGTATCGCCAACTTGCAAGGAGAGCTCCACATCTTGGACAGCATCGTAGTTGTATATTGCTAAAAAGGGGAAGAGGTGGGAGAGAGAGATGAAAAACACAGTCGTGAAAGCTGTGAGGTAATCACATTTTGAAATCTGGTATCATGGCACCTGCCAAAGGCAGAATATGATTTTGAAAAAGCACTATAAAGTTACTAAGCTATCCTGCATATATAATACACCAGAAAAGTATGTAGCTTATCTATTTCCAGATTCTATCATCAGTTCCTGCAGGGATAAAAACCATTATTCTTAAAAGCCAACAAAGTTTGCCTTTCACCTTTAGGAATACAGATCTGTGCCACTATATTAAGCAGCTGCATCTTCCCACTTCACTGACAACCTGCCCAGCAAAGGTCACTATTACCCCAGGCAGAGGTTATGGATCAATTAGGTAATTATCATTTTTTTATTACTGTTTCACAGGACTAACTGCAATGTAGCACCCACAAGCACTGGCAAACAAACATAAATTGGATGTCATAAGAAAAAATGACACTATTCTATATTAAATGCCTCAGACCATTTGCTACTAAAGGCTCTTTCCAGACAAGAACCATCTTGGCACAAAAACCTGAGATTCTCTGCAAATTTAATCCCTACCAACGACAAAGCTAATCTGAACACTTATCGGATTTCCAGTGGGAATAGGATTAAGCCTAGAAGCCTGGGCTTCTAAACTGCCTTTTCTCTGAAACTTCTTGAGGTGCACAGTTTCACCAGGCAAAGCAGGAGAGCCCTCCTTAGAGCTGCTGGAGGCTTGTCAAGGTGAGAACATTTAATGGGAATTTGCTTTCAAACCGACGTGAGTACAAAGACATAATGCAGTCAGGAAAATGCTTTGCTATGGTTCAATAAATTGATGGGCTAAATCGGAACAGACCACTCCTCTACCAAAATGAAGTTATCTTATTTATTTATAACACTGGTTTAAGTACAGATCACACCTTAAATGCAGCTATGCAATCTTCTCACACACATAAGTGTCATTTTTAAGTCTCCATAGCTGTTCCCCAAGAAAATGTATTGGTGAAGTAAGCACAATGTTTATTTTTATAAAGAAGGCAAATAAATCATGCAAACATTTTCAGGGGGCTTTGGGAAAATTCTTCAGACTTCAGAGGGTTTGTATTTGAAGAACTCTCTCTGAAAATTAAATAAATAAATAAAAAGTTGAGCTCCTATGTCAGGAAATTCGCATCAAATGCCTATCATTTCCATCAAGATGAGGTATATTGCCTCCTGGCAAGCAGCCAGCATAAGCAAATGACTGTGGCTTACCACACCGGAAATTATCTCACGCACTAGCTTTCTTTAAAATATTGTAACTATAAATAATCCAACAGAAATAGGCAGGCAATGTGAATTCCCTGCAGTATCTGAAATAGACCCCGATCACAAACAGGTATTTTTCTCATGCTGCAGGGGCAGTGTCTGTTCACGTAGGAATTCGTGCCTACTGTCACTTCAGTGCCTGCAGAGACACGCATAGAGGATGCACTGAACCTACTACATTGTCTTCCAGAGGGTTACACGAATGTTACTGGACTTGCGCTCCTAAGGCATCCTAGCTGCTTTGACATCCAGTTTTTTTCTCCCTCCCTGCAACGGTGTTATAAGCCAAGAGATTAAAAACTGACTGGTGATCTGAATATTCAGTTTAGACACCTTAAAGGCCCCCAAATAGGCCCAAAAGTAAAAATCCCATCAACATTTCAGCAGAAAAATCTGTGTAACGTTTACAAGCAAAGACAAACGAATGTACATAGGAGTAGATCAGAGTAATCCATGAAGAACTACCTTGTGTTGACAGATACGGAGATCATAAACTGAATGAAGAACTGGTCAACACTGTATTTGATTCAGTTAAAAAGAAACCATTCCGCCAGATATATAAAATAATTCTGCAAGGGTTTGAAGAGGTCAGCATAAAAGCGCAGCGCCCAACTCCCTGCGGCCGTGCCTTCTGTTGCAGTAAACCTGCCAAATCATTATGTTAAGCAGGGATGTTGCAATCCATTACTTGGATGGGACATCTCCAAACCTCCCCAGGGTGCAGCGTGAAGCGGTGTGGAAGGATAAAACAATCCAGGCTCCCTTTGGAGTCACCGCTGAACTGTTGGCCTGTAACATGCTACGGGGACACTGCTCAACACAGGAGGTGTCATTCCTCAGGTGAACTCCAGGCATCAAGCAGTCTACAGGCATTAATAATCCTACAGCACTGTCAACAGACTTAGAAGATTTAAAGCACAGGGTCATAGCCAATTTCCAACTTGGCTGATCACATTCTGTCTACTGAAGTCTCCTCCTGTGGTTACAGCCGGACTGCCTGACTTTGTCTTAAAGGGCTCTTTGGGATTCCTGTTTCACGGCTGTGCTCTCCATGAGCAAACGGCTGCTGTTTAGAAACGGCATGTGTGCTTCTACGTATAGGGATTCCTACATACAATTTCTAGATGCTTTGGGTTTCTTTGGACAAACAGACATTATATAAATATCAGTCTGTATTTTTCCATAAAATGCTGCTTTAGCTTCAGACAAAAGCAGTCTGAGCAGCACCAAGTGTCTAACAGAAAGGTGGGCGGGCATCAGACAAGCCTTTCTTTTGAGAGCACAGACAGTTAATTCAAAACCAAAGAGCACAACAGCCACAAGAAGAGGGAGAACTAAACGCTGCCGTTCCCTTCCCCTCCCCAAAGATCACAACAGCCACAAGACACAGAACTAAACATTGCAGTTCCCTTCCCTTCTCTTTGCCTGCTTTACCAGTAAGGCTTCAGAGCCCAACGTGTAGCATTCACAGGCTAAAGGAACTCGCGTCTGCCACTGCACATCGCAAAAAGGCAAGAATTGTGGTATCTTGCTTTGCTAGATTGAATGAAGCAAGAACAGAGGGCCACTGTGTATAAAATCTCCCACCCAATGGTTATGCACAAGGTTATAAAAGACAAATTGCTGGCATATTTTCCCTGGGAGCTTTACTGTCGCAACTCATGCTTCCTGCTGCTTCAAGTCAGTTCTGTCCGAAATAGTCCATCTGCAGTTATTTCAACCGCTTAGCCTCCTTTTCATCGTGTGTATTTAATCTGACCTCTTTCAGACTTAAAAGAAAGAGGAAGCTGCACATAACAAACACGGTCATGGCATGCAAACATAAAAATCCTTCATCCCTGCAGCTAGAAAGGAAGAAAAAAAATTTTAAAAATACAGACTTTTGTCCCCAAATCTGCAGGAATATCTGAAGTTAAGTCTTTTCCCTTCAAGTGAAACTTCAGTTGAGATTTTGCCCTTGAAATTCACATTGGAACAGTGATTCTGTTCCTTTTATCATCCTGAACGAAAAGCAGCACTGAAATCTCGCGAATTTAATCTAAACAAAGAAGACAAGATGGAAAACATGATCCATAGGAAAGAGATACTGGGTTTGTTTTAATAATCATATTCTTTGAGTATAACTACAGGCAATGTATGGTATTACTTAATTTACATGAAGGCAGTCTCCCAGTTTGATGAGTGGAAAGTAAGTCTAAGAAGTGTTTTTTGCAACGATGAATCCAGCCTATGGAATTCATTAGGAGGGAAGGTCAGAGGAGTCAACATTGGGGCTGGTTTGAAAAGGACAACAGATAACTTTATGACCGATGACAGCAGCCACAGTAATGTAGGTGAAGATAAGGAGAAGCAATTTTCGTGCTTCAGGGCAGAAGGTGAGTCCTCAAAATGGATCGTGAAGGAACTCTAAAGGCATTGCACAACTGGGTATGCACGCAGGATCTCGGGGGGTACACTGCTCTGGTCTGAAGCATCACACAACAGTCATCACCAGAAGCAAAAACTACACGAATGGCAAAGGAAAGCCGAGATAGCCTGGGCTTTCCAGGGCTCCGAGTAACAGCTAACGGTGAGCTGGAAGTTTGAGAAAGCACAGAATTTGATGTGAGCCGGCACACGGCAGTATTATGATGGGAAGAGCAGGTTTAGTTGTATCACTGCCTCCAGTTGTATGAAGACAGAAGATTGATCACAGCACACATTCCTGATCTCTGAACCACCAGACAGAGGCACTTGAAACAGTAAGAAGCCTCAATGTCATGCATGGGGCAGAAAACGAGAAGCAGCACAATTATATCATAAAAAACCCCAAAACACACTTTGAAAACCCACAAAGCTTCGCTTTGTCCAAGAGTCCTGGGAGAAGCCTTAATTTGCAAGAGGTCTGTCAGCAACTCATTGGGCCCGGTCTAGAGTCTAGTGAAACCAGTGGAAGTTTTGGCATATGTTTCCATGAAAGCTACGTCAGGCTTTTCTTCAGTGCCTCCCAAGAACATCCATTTGGACAGAAGGTGGTGGTGCCACATACGTATCTGGCTGTACTTTCAAGACCCAGCGCACATCTGGAGAAGTTATCTCCTGCACTACCGCAGCGTCTTTCAGACAGCACCACCGGCGCATGTTAGACACGCTGCAGTTGTTCTCTTTTGCAAGCAGAGAAACTGAGGACAGAAAACCTGAATGTCATACTGTTCATCCACAGCATATTCAAAGATGAAACCTAAATATTAATTCCTAGACCCATTTTAACCACAAGTCTGTAACTCATTTTCAAGACTGTTCTAAAAGCGAAGCTCAGCTAAAACGTCTGAAACAAAAGTGAATGAGGCAGAAACCATCACACACTCTGTTGTGTGTAATTCAAGCAGAATGAAATGGAATTCTTTCCTCCGTAATTTGTTTAAATGCATTTGAAATGTGGATTATTGGCCTGAAAAACACAGCCACTGCAAGATCCGTTATCTCTCACTTGGCTCAAAATAACCACCCCTCCACCCATTACAAAGACGCGATAACCGCTTCCAAATACCATGTCCCACTTCTCTGAGGTTTGCCCTCACCACTATCTGATAGGAGAGGGCTGTGCCTTGCTTCCCCTGAACAAAGAATCACATTCAGGGCTGTTGCAATAACCAGACTTCATCTCATTACATCCTTCAACTGAAGAGTCAAAAACTATTGTACAGAAACAGAAGTATGTGTTTTTATGCTGCAACAACTCTGTATTAAGAAACGGCATTTATGCTGGACAGCCCCATTTGGAGAAGCCTGGTATGCTACTTGTTGCCAAGATATAACCAAAAAAACAGTGGCTTTATTTAAAAAACAAGGAACTGCCCAAGGAATTAATTCTTAATAGGAACAAAGGCTTTTTGATGTTTGAGCAAAAACGTTCTTGTAACTTCCCAGGAATTTGTGTCTGAAAAATTGAGAATAGCATAATTAAGATTCATATGTCAGACTATTTCTTCAAAAAAAAAAAAAGTCATGGTTCAACACTGTGAAACATGCACATTAACTGATTGTTATGAAAAAAATTACTACTCCTGAATTGGTTGATGCCGACATTCAGTCTCAATTCTACAAAGTTCCAAGTGACTGCTTAGCATTTTGAATGCAAATAATCCAGAATAACAGGATTATGAGGATGGAAACACTTTAATTAACAGCCATCATTAGGCTTCAGAGTCAAAAATCCGATGAGCTAGAGGTGAAGCTTTAACATCTTGTATACTTATTGTTTCAGGATCACCTCACACACAGGAAGACATTTGGAAGGCCTTTTACTTATCCTTAAAAATTTTAAGATGAGTTATCTTAATAACGGACAATAAATCAACTGAGAAATTATACCATCTGCCTATGCAGGAGGATATGGCATGGCCTTTCTAATTTGGTGTCTGTAACTGTGAAATTCTACATTCATTCTTTTCTTTTCAGAACCATGAGATAAGTAGGAATATCCACACGGTCCTCAACATGCTTCCAACACCTGCAATTCCAGCTAAGACTATTCCAATAAGCAAACTCAAACAAGGGTGTTCCCTACTCACCTGCTGAGGACAAGAAAGTGCGTCTGCCAGATGCACAGTTGATCAAAAGTCTGCTAAGGTTTTTCTCATTTCCTCTGAATAACAGTGTATTATCCTGGAGACAGGATAGGCAAATAATCTAAGGTTTTGCAGAGTATGTCCTACACAAACAGTCTAAATCAAAACAATTTCCAAATTTGGGACTGGGGAAGATTTTCTCTTACAGTCATGCCACCATCAACTTTTGGATATTCCTGTCTCTCTATCATAGATTGGATCAGATTTTAGGATCAATGGTTTCATCGCTTAAAGCCCGGATTGCTTTAGAAAAAAACAACTTAACAGCCTCAGCCCATGGGAACATGGATGGCTCCACAGGCATTACACAAGTCCTCCAACTAGATGATCTAATGGTCTCTTATGGCTTTAAACTACAGACTAAAACCACAGTCAGCTCCACAACAATGCTCTGGAGCAAGTGGCAGACCAAATAACAAATTAGCCCATGTATTTTAATTAGAGCTTCTTAGTAGATTCAGATCAGGCAAACTGAGACGATTCAGAACTGCTGAAGCAAGAGACATACTGATTATAAAGGAAAAAGAAATACTCTCCATCCTTTCATGTCTATAGAATTCCCATTAGTCATCTTCTCAATTATTTATTGCAAAGTGTTCATAACACAGTAGCTGTAAGAAAATAAAGGAGATTCTGTTCTCGAAGCGCATCTATACCACAACACAGGACAGAGATACAGATCCTAAACATACACTGATTTGGATACCAGTAATAAAGTCATCACAGCGTAACCTGGTTTGTCTCTCTGTAAGTGTGCTTAGGGTAGAAGCAGACAAACTGTAGCTGCTTCTGTGATCTGAATCACACAAAAACCTTCTGTTATACTCATGAGAGTCTACAGTAAGTTTTCTTGATGACCAGTGACTTTTCCCAACTTACTTTTATGTCAGTGGCTAGCAGAGTGAGGCTACAGTGCTTCTGTTATAGCATTATGGCGTACTAACCCAGTCTTTGCTGTATACGAGCAGATAGAATACTTGGAAAAATCTTGAAATCTCTCTCTTTCCGTCACTAAGGGCACATTTTCAAGTAGCTCCACATTTTGACCACACAAAAGAACTCTGAAGTCTTGGCCCCTCTGCCTCCTCCTCACAACCAGGCCATGGAAACCAACGGCAAAGAAAACCTACAGTAGAAAAATGATCAGGTAACATGTCTCTCCAAATGCACTTAGACAGGCATTCGTACAGCCAGCCAGCCTGGGCAAAATCCTGCTATGGTAGAACCCACTCTGACTTCACCCACTGACAAAAGAATCAACTCAATACACAGCTTCCAGGATTTGCAATAACCCACTCTGACCTCAAAAGTTAAACAAATGCCCCCCCATCTTGGAAAGTCCTATTTTCCCTTCTACCCATCTCAACGTGGAGTTTAAAGCTCTGCTGGTTTTACACATGCAGGAGTTTTCTAAAGCATTTTCCTGAAAACATATACAAGAATAGCAGTCTCACAGTACATAACAGGAAATATGCATTTTGTTTTACATATGGGTAACACATACACAGATCGTTAGCTGTGTAACCTTCTTCACTAGGCTTTCTACTTCCTTTTATTATTTTCACTGTAAAGGGCCCTTAGGGATTTTAAGCTCAGATAAAGAATTAATCTACATTAGCTGTCTCAGCTTATGTCTGGAGTAAGAGGGATGCTGTGAGCCAATGGAGGAATAAATCAGTACTAGTAGCGTAGGAGCCAACCTGCTCCTGAATATACTCCAATCAACTAAATCCAGTGCTTGATAAGACAGAAAGAAAAAAAAAAAAACAAGAAAAAAAAACCCTAGACCTGAAGTTTTAGTCTCCTTGGAACATCATGAAATGTCCTTTTCTGGGGGACATTCCAGGAATGCCCTTGGCTTTTGTTCCCACTTCGTTACCAACCTCCATCTACCTCCTGCAGTCAGTGAAAACGGTGCCTGCCTAACAGTGCTCAAACATAAAAAGAAGAGATAAAATAAGGAGGTGTCAGCCACAGTGTAAAACAGTTTTTACGGCCACAGTCTGTTTCAGGTCTGGCTGATTCAAACTAAACAACATGCAACAGCATGTCAGTGTTCAAGCGGAACGAACAGATGCAGGAGTACCCAACTTGGAACTCATGTGCCAAAAGCAGCTTCCAAGTGCAAAAAGATGACCGCGCACTGCTTATTGGGTCTGGAAAGTGCTCCGTGACTTAATGGTTCTCAATCCAGTTGCTGGAAGATCTTGCGCTTCCATCAAGCCAACCTTCCTTTAGTTGACACGGAAGAAAGAAGCCAGTGACAGCACATCGCCGTTCCCAGTTCAGTGGTACTCAGTTCTGAGCAGTATGAAGTTGGCTCAGGGAGGAAAGGTGCAGCAACAGCTGCCAATGTTGTTATTACTGCTGCGCTACAGAGAAACCTCAGATCCTGGTGCTATCAAAGCTGCATCTTTTACCAGCTCTAATTTCACAAAACACATCTACCTAGTGTGTTTAAATACTTCATTCATTTACCAAGACATACATTCAACTGCTTTCACTGTGACACAGTGACCTTCTTGACGTGCAGGATACAAGACAAGACTGCTCCTTTTCATCTATTGGCGAGGCTACAAAAACTAGATACCATAATGACAGGCGGCTTATAGATCTTATTAGTTTAAAGAGTGCTTGATATTATTGTAAGGTACATATCTTCCAAGCCCTGCAGCTTTATATTTTGCCTCTTTGAAATCTGAGCAGTAACATCTAGCCTGAACAATTAGTATTCTCCCAAAAATACATTAAATCATGGTCTTGTGCTTTAGAGCAATCGTTCTAACCCCGTAACACTGTTTCAACTGTCATATGACCGCAAAAAATCAACCGCTTTGCCATTGGCTTTACCTGAATCTGGTTTGTATTCAGGTCAGCCTGTTGATACCACAGGAATTCAATGAACTTAAAATATTATGCCTCTTCTCTGTATTGTGCATTTTGGAGAAAGAGACTTGGAAGAAAATGGGCACGTAACCACTCTTTGGGTTGTCCTCTACAAAAGGGGTTCATACTTAGAGCCTTCTGAGTATTGTGGTACTTACACTCTAGTATTAACAACTGCATATACTGTCTGATTTTGAATGTTTCCATTTTTATGGCCTGTGAAGAAACAGATGCTCCTTTACAATACACATACAATTGCAACTGAATTTTACCAAGTCTGTCTGTAATCACCTTTTTTTTCCTCCAAGCCTGCAAACATGAAACTTGTGTTCGGACACATTAAGTACAACAGTAACTTTCGCAATGAAACTTTCAAGCATATTTGTAAAAGCAAAAAACCAAAACCATCACTTGATAAATTGGACTACTCAGCTAATTCCCAACTTGAAAGCGCGTGGCACTTTCAAAAGAATTAAGTGAATTTGCCACTGGCTTTAAATTACTGTCCTAGTTCTTACTGGGCAAAACATCAAAGGAAGTAGAAAGAAAACTTGGAAATACTACTGTACAGAACTGCGAGTGTTACTATCTAATGAGTTTTGCTGTATGCATTACTCTCAGAGGGAGTGAGGTTGGAGAGATGAGAGGAGGTCTAATGAGTAAAACACTTGGGCATGGAGTCCAACTGTGCCTACAGGCTAGTCTTCACCGGAAAGTTCACTTGAGTTAAAACTTCAGCACTGTATCCTGGTAGCATCGCACCTACACATATCAACACTAAACTCAAGCCAATAGACCCACAGAGAATATAAAGCTAAGGGATCCCATTTCATCAGCTACAAACATAACCCACCAGAATTATAGCTATAAATTTTTATACAAGTGTTCTCAGGCCTCCAACACCTTCCCTCTTCCATCCATGCACTCAGAAAGAGACAGACAAGCTCTCCCACAATTTGCATGAGAAGAATGCACAGCGTGGCTTGGCCCATTTTAAGAAACTCGGAATACACTGACAAAAACCTCTTTGCCTCCACTGGATAGCACCTCTATGGAAACTAGTGCTTGAGCTAACTCATGCTGGCAGGGCTAACACAAGTAGAATTTCTAACATGCATAACCATAGGGATTTCAACTGCCCTCTGTCCTTCCCATTCAGCACTTCATAACAGATCACTCTCCCATAATGGATGCCTGTGGTTTCATTGATTCATGTTTGCAAAATGACACAAGCCCCAATCAGAGAACTGGCACCACGTGGTGAGATACAGTTTCACATTTCCAGAGACCTTTAATTCAAAAGCATTTTTATCTTGCCACCTATCTCAGGTAACAAGCGAAGGGCAAACAGGGGAATACCGTTGAAAAAAGGAACAGGAAATCCTGGCTGGGAACTAAGGGTCTTACTCTGGAAGGAAAAAAGCCAAACAAGAATATTGATCCCTTTGTTGTCAAGAAGAATGAAGAACAAGCCACTCCCAAATTTACAGTAAGCAGATCAGTTTTAATTAAAACTGCCCAAGATGCAAGGACATAGAAGAATTTAGAACCGAGTACCATGCACTGCAGCCTCCCCTTCATTTTCTAGAGCCGCTTTATTCCTTTACATTAAGCTCCATCTCTCTGCAGTGTGAGGCCCCCACCACGTAGTCAGAGCAATGAGAATGGAAGTGCTGCAAGATTCAGGTCTCTAATACTTAAGCTAGTTACTCTTGCATTTAAAAAAAAAAAAAAAAAAAAAAAAAAAANAAAACCACTCTATCAGAACTAATTGGCCACTATTTGCCCGTGACATTCCGAAACAGTATTAGAACTTTAGAGCTGAAGTTATAAACTGTTTTATTATGATGGAGGATCAAAGTACCAAGATTCCAAGATTCCCTAAGAGCAGGAACCTCTTATCATCTCCACTGTATCTCAGAGAACTTTTTGCCCAGATTCAGCACTTTCCAGAATGATGTCCGCTTTTATTGCGGCAACACCTCCAAAACTATGAGAGTATAAGTGGCCAAAGAATAATCTCCACAGAACAATCACTACTTTTTTTTAGATACATTCTGACAATGTGCCAGACACCTATCTGAAAGCTTCAAGAGGCTGCCAGAGCAATTCATCCTTTAAACAATGCTCTCCCTCTATTCCTGGGAGATCTTCCTAGGAGGTACAGTCTGTACTGTACCAAAAAGACATTTTTATCATTTAAGCAACTGGTCCAACTAGCACTCTGCAACATCTTCAGTTTTTGAAGGCAACCATGAACTGGCCACCTAGAAAGCTGTTTAGTAATTCATATTTGTGCTCATTTTATTAGCACATGTCTCCTGGCAAATGCACCAAACCCTATTACAGTATTTTAAGCATTCAATCACAAGTTAAATGCATTGGACCTGAAAACATAGTCTTTTTCTGGTAGCAAGGGGATAAATGCATTGATAACTCTGGACTAAGGTAGTTTTAAGCTTGGCCATGGGTGTGCCTTTAACGTGCTAGCACAAATAGGATTTTTTTTTTCCTCCCTAAAAGCACTAATTGAAAGAAGTGTCCTACCAGAAGATTGACTTTCGATTAAAGGAGCTTTGGCAAGCTTGCATTTAGAAGGGGTGTACATTTTTCAACTTCTGAATAACAGGGAAAGATTATTACACATTTACTGCTTTTTATGAATATGCTATTCGTTTAATTTTTTCCAGTTCATGAACTTTTATTATTTTGCTTTTAACTTCCATAGTCCCTATCTGCATTTGTGCTAGCAAATACAGTCCTACGCCAAAAAAACAACCACAAGAATACGCAAGAGACTGATGCGAAATTCAGAACTGGTCAGCACACCCAGCTCTAGCAGAAGCTGGTACTTGCAGCCTCTTGACACCTCTGAACAATTAGGCCCACATCTAATCAGCAGGAGACAGCTCAGCCAAAACTCTAGAAGGCAACTAGCAGTTCTGGGTGCCTCAAGAGAGGATTTGGAGCCTCCATAAAGGGACCTGACTGTTAGTAAGATAGTTCCTAAACATCGGGACTGTCGGTGATGTTTCAAGGAGGATGCCCAAGAGCTGAAGCACTCAGAAGTCACAAGGCACTTCAAGAAATACTGCTTTTCAAAGTAAGAATAAGAAAAGGAACAGTTACAAGTCCTGCTCATGTCAGCAATGCCTTTGAAGTCCACAGGATTAGTTTCACAGGGAACTACTTAAGGAGTAGAGTAGTAACGACCGAAAGCAAGAGAAGACAGAGTCGTGCTAAAGTGGATTAACAAAAAATAGAAAGGACTATGGAAGCAAGAAGTGGCACAGCCAGCTTTCACATCAAATAAACTGTAGACACATCAGTAAAAATTGCGGAATTACATCAGAAATGAAGTGGTGTATACTACTCTGAAGATTCAAAACTTTTTGCTGTCAACAACACCAACGTTTTCACCTTTCCCTGTTGAAAGTTTTGTTGGTATGTCATCAACACGACAATTTTTAGACACATTATAATAAAGCAAATGAGGGAAAAAACGAGTAGCTATAGAGTGTTTCTACCAATAGAGAGGAAGACAGTCACTTCTGCAGTGGGAATGGGCTCTTCCATCCTTCTAGAGCCCTCATCAGGAACCCGTTGCACAATGGTGGACTTAAGTTCCAAATCAGCAGCATTCTACAGGAATGGCAGACAGAAAGCAAGCAGCAAGTTCAAACAAATATGAATTTTGCTCTAATTTGACATGATGTACTACTATCAGCACTGTGAAACCCCTTTGATCACAGGCTGTATTTTGAGACAACTCTGCAGAAGATGTATGAGGTCTGAACACGAAGCCAAGACCTGATGGCCCAGCGTATCAGAAGTTATCACAAATCAAACCATTAGTAAGAAAATCTTATTCTGCAGCACTCTCTCTTCCTCTCTGATCCTTTGCATTTCTGCTCACATAAATCACAAACGTAGCTGGCAGGCACTGGTTTACATTTGAAAAATTACTGCCATTCCTAAGACATGACGCAGCTGATTGTAACTCAACCACCACATGGTATTTCAAAAAAGTAAATACTTCTTTGCGACAAGAATAGTCCTATGCTCCGGCCCCTCCAGCAGGGAAAAATTTAATGGGTTTATAAGGCCACCAATAACTATTAGGGGTTACTACCTGTCAGTTTACAAAAAAAAATCCCAACCAAAAACTACTAAAAAAAGAAAAACCAAAAATAAAAAACCAAACAAAATAAAAGATGATCAATTGAAACTCAAAGGCTGTTATTTGCCACTGTAACAAAGAGTTTCTATTGGTAATATCGCTAAGGTATTTTAGCCATAGCAAACGGCCACGCTTCTACATCAAATCGAGCCATCCCCTTTCAAACAGCCACCTATGTATCCGCATGGAGTGCAAAAAGGGACTCCCTGGAATGGGATGTGAGGAGGCAGCGAAAGCTTGGGAATTAAAGCTGCCCGGAAATTTCTCAACCTTTCCCTCCCAGCCCCCTGCCTTTAAAAATGCACCAGATCAAACCACTTCCCACAGAGTGACCGAACCGCTTTGTTTAATTACGTTCCCTTCAACCCAACATTTTAAGACATTTGCTAAGTAACACATGACTCTGGTTTTACTCAGAGCCTATAAAGATTACTAAAATACAAACAATGCATTGATATACCTCATTGACCAGTGAAGTTTTTGTGGGCTCAATAATATTTTAAGTTATAAATTTAACAATTTGGAGAGATCACAGGCAACAAATATTGCTTAAGCTTTCCCTTACTCCTTCTAAGCAGAGCACCACAATTTGTGGCTTTCAGTGTTTTGCTGCAAGCTCCAAGTTTGTTGTTGGGTTGAAGCACTTTGTGGTATGCGAAAGGAATGATCCATTATGGCCTACAGCTGCAGAGGACCAGCCGTGATAGTCTGCCTGGTCCTTCCCCAGTCTTACCATACAAGCTCTATGAAACACGCACTACCCTAAAAATAAGGGTAAATTTACATTTCAAGAGCTAGTCACATGAGTGCATCCAGATGCAAGCCACCATCTTCACCAAAATGAAAATTATTCTGGACCTCATGTCTCAGAGCTCTTTCAATGAAACTTCAGTTAATAATTTCTTACTCTGAAAGACCAGATTCATGGATTAGTTGAACAATGGCTGCATACACAGATCAAACTGCGTAATTACAAGCAAATATTCCACATCCTGTTAGTTCGCAGTCGAAGGTGACATATAAAGCATGCGTGTACCTGATGCACTATTAGAGTCACATGGAAACTGTTCTGGCTGAAAACTCGGCACTTTTCATTTCTGAATTGGTTTTGAGCTGGGCCAGTTCCCTGCCCTGGCTTACCACACTGCTACTGCCTGCAGGAAGGAACCAGAAAAAGGAGTCTGTCCGAGTGCTTGTTCCGGTAGCAGCCTGGATTTGCACCAGAATAGCTTATGATTCCACAGACTCCAGACTCTCTCATACTCAGTACTGAAACCATTAATACAGCGTTCTCCAGTCCGCAAAGGGCACTTACATATTACGAACAGATGATGACTAAAGAAAGAATTGCTTTTACACTTGAAGTGTAATACTTAAGTTGAAGTTAATGCAAGCAGAAAAAGAAAATAATTACCTTGTTGAATCCTTACACCCTAAATTAATAATTTTAAAACAAGCAGATAACAAAAGTTAAAAATCATGGGGACTTGTTCAGGTATTCTTTCCTTCAGAGTACGATCTTTTGACTGAAAAGAGTCTGCATGAAAGGCATTCTGCAAACGACACCACCTTTTTGAGAGAAGCACTTGATGAAGAATAGGTTATTTCATTTAGTTTGTCCCCAAAGCTGACCAGCTTTCAAGGAAGATGCACCACACAGTATCTTGCCTTCCCAAATGAGAGGTGAAGCATGTTGTAAGGAAGCTTTGCGAGACCCAGAAAATCCCGGTGCTTAAAGAGGCAAGATGTTGCCTATCAGACGATCAGCAGTGTTTTGTCCCTTTATAAAGCCGAAGCTTCCAAATTCCCATCTGTTACTTGGTTGAAAATTCACTGCAAGTGAGAAACCGCAAGCCATTTGTCTCTCACGTATGCTTCCCTAAAAATGCTACAATTTCCAATCTTGCACTCTGCTATCTGCCATTTCAAACTCAGCCCATATGCCATCTGTATTACCCACGGTAAAGGTAGCAGTCTCCAGGTTTAACCAATTGAGGACAAAACTAGAAAGCAGCAAATCAGTTTGAACCCACAATCAACAAATCTGTAGAATAATCCAGGACAAAAATTATTCTGAACCGAAATGCAAAAATCAGACAAGTGACACTGAATCACATTGTTTACTTCTTGGAATTTCTTACTGTGTTGGTACGATTTACACGGTTGTGTTTAAAATAAGTGCAAGTAGTTCTATATTAGTTTCCAAAGCACAGATTACTAACAGCCACAGTGTCTGTGCTCTTTCTGAAAAGAATGAGCTTCTATCTTTACACTTCACAGCTATCACCTTACCCATGCTACCAGTGAATGAAAGTTGTTGCCATCTAACGGCCTGTATCATACAAACCAGCGGCATTCCCCTCATCACAACCACCTTCATAATTGGTACTAACAGGCACCTTGGTAAGCAGGCAGGTGAATGGCCCAAAAAGTTCACAATTTCCTCTCAATCCTCATCAAATTCTTCAAATTAAGCACAAAACCAATGAGGACTGGTACCTGAGCGCAGAGCTTGAACACAGCACAGGATGCAATTCTAGACTGGAAACGGACAAGTCTGCAAACATCAATTTGACAAAATTACCATTCCATTAATGCCATGTATCAAACCGCCTGATAAAGCCATTCACTGCATAAATAATTCTGTTTGCTGGCTGTGGATTAACCCTGTCAGTTCTGGCTGCAAATTAAATGCAAGAGCTGAAGCATTACAGACCCTATGTCAGTCTGGTCCAAGTGTCCACATACAGGGGAAAGAAGTATCTTTTTCACACAGCTATCTGAACACACAGAAGTAAGAGAACACCGGCACACTTTTTGATTGGTAATGGAAGGGAAGAGGCAGATTTTCCCCTCCACCCTGCTTACTCACAAGCCATTGCCCTTTCTGGCAGAGGAGCTGTCATAATCAGCAGTTGGCTCAGGCCAGCATGAAAAACTCACCCCGGAAGCTAATAAAAAGGAAGCTAGAGGAGTGCCTCTGATTCATCCCACTGCCCAAGGCCATTCTTGAGGTAGAAGAGCCTTGCTCAAAGGTGCGCTTCAAAAAACCCCACCATAACCTAGCATAGCCAGTCATACCAGCACTATATAGTTTATGTGATTATAATACCAAAATTTTTAAATTCCTGATGCTCAGAGTAATCTTATCAAGTCATACGTATGAGCTCCAACATATAAATAGCCTGGGCTGTTACCTACACAGAAAGAAACAAAGTTCAGGGCATACAATACTCCACACCCTCCCAGTTACCAGAGCAGAAACTAGATAAGGTTGTGCTGCGTATAGCAACTCTGAACCTTAAGCCACAGTCCTGCAAGAAGCCGGCCGCCTCTCTGCAAAGCCACTTTGAACTCAAGTGGGCAACTTACTGCAACTTCACTCTGTGAAAAATTGTGCAGGATGAGGTTCTTCACCTTTAACCTCATGGACTGAACTCGAATGAACAACCTCATGGGAGTTGGGGCAATTAACACCTTGCAAGCATGAAATTAAAAAATTTTCTCACATCAAGAAACCCGTGTAACACAAGGGGCACAGAAGATCACTCTTTCATTAAAATAAACTATCAGAAGTTGTTTGTGTCATTAGTGGTTTCCTGCCTATTTTTCTCTGCCCAGTTCTCACAAGGAACCTCAAAATTGTGTGGTTTTCAATTTGTCAAAGTCTGAAGAAAAGAAGAACTTATCAGCGACACCACTGGTTATGTTCCTCCTAGAGAAAAGTGAGCCAGCCTAGGTTGGAAAATACTGGCGCACAGCTCAACAATCTCCTTTTAAACATAAAGAAGACAGGGCAGAAGGTATGAAGTGTCAGTCAAGCTTTCACCGTTCCTCCCCCTATGACTGTCACGATTTCCACCCCCTGCAAAGATGTCACCCACAGTCCTGAATTCACTCATTACAACCTTCTTATCCTGTCATCACTTTTTCTAGCCACATCTTCATTTTTGCTGCTGTATTAGAGCACTCTTCACCGTAAAACATGCTGGAGAGGCAAAATTACAAAGGTCAGTCCCGAACTTGCACGATTCCAGAAACCCGGAGCTCCCAGGGTGTGAACTGGACACACACCACCGCCTCCATCCCTAAGGGTTCAAAGAGTGAATACCCACTGCCGAGACCTGAACGTGGAAGAGAGCACAGGCTGCAAAAAAAGAAAGGAGTAAAGAAAGGAATTAAGAAAGTGCGTGGAGGAGAAGCGAGCCAAGGCTGTGCAAAAGAAAAGGAACGACTCTAGACGGTGGAGGGGGGAGAAGCAAACGACCGTGCGGCGCAGGGAAAGCCGGCGGCGCGGGGCAGCGGAGCGCCGTGCCCCGATGCGGGGAGGGAGCAGCGGCTCCCGGGGAGGGGACGCGGGGCGGCCCGAAGGCAGGAGAGGAGCGGAGCGGAGGGGCGTCCGGGCTGGCACTCACCGACCCCGTACTTCTCCCGCTTGGTGGGGATCCAGCGGGCCATGCCGGCCGGCGGGGCGGGGAGGGGAGGGGGGGCGGCTTCCCCGCGGCGCGGCCGGGCTCAGCGCGGTCGCTCGCCCGCCGCCGCCCCGCCGCGCTGCCGGGGGCCGACCGGCCCGGGCCGCTCCGCCATGCTACGAAACTTCCCGGCAGCCGCCCAACTTTCCTCGCCTCCCCCGCCGCGCCGAGCCGCGCCGAGCGGAGGAGAAGGAGGGAGAGAGAGGGAGGGAAGAAGGGAGGGAGGGGAGGAAGGAGGCGGCTCGTCCCCGCCCCGGCGGGGATCACCTGCTCCCGGCCCGGCCCGCCCCGCCCCGGGCCGCCCCCCCCTTCCCCCGGGGAGCGGGCCCGGCGCCCGGCGGCGCTGCCGCCCGGTGCGAACGGGGCACGGGGGAGAACCGGAGACGCACGCTAACGGGGAGGGTGAGCGGTTCCCCTCGCTGCTGCTTCGCACCCGGGTGTGGAGGCATGCCCACCTCGTCCCAGCCTTAGCATAAACACCGATTTTTAAAAAGTAATTCATTAATAACTGAGAAAACAAACGGGTTATTTTAAAAGTACTCCGAGCGTCTGTAAAAGTGGTCACAGGACTGCACTTTGCAAAAGACGCAATGTTCTCGCTTGTAAGATTGACTTGGCACTCCATGACATAAACCTCCACTTGACTCCAGCGTCGTGGACGGGGACTTGATGAAGTATTTCAAACCAGTGACACACAGACACGAGCTGTCTACATGCCCAGATCTGGCACAGCAGGTCCGGCGCTCTGCCCTGGACCAGAGCGGCCGGCTTCTGTAGTTATGTCGGCTGTGGTGCGGCAAATTGTCTGGGAGAGGGATATTCAGTAACACCTATGACTTCTGCCCTTAACTAAGCAGCACCACAGCAAATCACAGTGGCAGATTTTTTACAAAGCCTTTGGTCCAAACTGAGGAGATCCAGGTTCTCGTCATCTCTCTGGGGCTGTAAATAACTAGATCTGACTTTTATTAGTGCCTGATCTTTGCTGTATGCCCATCTCCCACGGAAGGCAACGAGAACTGCAATCACTCAGAGTATCTTAAAACCTAACTACCTGTTTCATTGCACTAAAGCATGAAAATATGGGAAGATCATATTTTTCATCATTTTGCATTCCCAGTGAGAAGCACGAGGGGTGGCTCTATGGCTCAGCTGCTGCGGTGCTCCGGGCAGATCACTTCATCTCTCTCTGATTCCCAGCCTACATCCCTCTTGCGTGTTCAGAACAGCTTCCCATCCTACAGACTCTCCCACCTGTCCTTCTAGTAAGTTTAATTTACCTTGATCTTCACTGGCGCCTCTAAGTGGCAGAGTAATATAAATAAGAATTAATTGCTGGTAATTTGCTCTAACAAATGAACTTGTTCTCTGCAAGTCAGAATTTTAAACATAAGGACACGAGATCACTGTTAGCCACAGTATCATTGTACAATATACTGTTTTTTTAACAATACGTGGTGATCTGTCATCCATCAGGAATGTGTGGCCCCTGAATTTGTTACACACACAGTGTGTCACTCATCTGGCTGTGATGTGCAGTACCATTACACCCAGTTTCCACCAGGCAGCCAAACCTCTCTCTAAAATGATGTTTTGATCTTCTCCCAAGGGCTGCTCGTGACATGACAGAGATGCTCCCAACTCTATTCACATGTGTACACCTGAACCACCGAAGGTGAGAACACCGCGGCTTTGGGGTTAAATATGGACATGAGCTCTGTCGATACTTCACAGCACCTGAAGCTCCAACACGGAGTACATCAATATGTAGGACAAGTTATAAGAAAAGAAGAAAAGATTTGCAAGCTGGAACTGGTTAACTAATTTGTTATTTGTAAAACACTAATTCAACCCAGCCAACCATCATCAGATGTTGTACTGGCACATATCTGAAGTCATTGTTCTCGCTAAAGCTGTAGTAGTCCTTGCAGTGGGTTTGCGCAGAGCTGAGGGCTCGCAGAGAGTACAGGGCAGTGCTGAGGGCTGGTCCCCTCACCACAGGACGGGGGCATCCAAGCTTGTATGAAGAGCAAATATTTAGATATTTTGCAAATTCTTTTACTCTGGAAGATTCACCCGGACTTTTTTAATGGAAGCTTAATATTGTGAAGTGCTGAGACCTCAACACAAAGAGCAATGTAACTACGCTATCGAGGCAATTAAACAGGGTGAGTGTTGTTCCAGGCCTCTCTGCTCTGATCTTGGACCGCCTGGTTTCCAAAATACTCCCCGCTACACATGGGATATGGCTTTTCTGTGGCCCTTCTGCAGTGTATGGCAGAACAAGCGATGCAGAGGAGACTGCTTTTTTTTTGCATCACCCTGCATTCCTTCTGTCCAGGGAGCACTCCATCCACCCCTGGAGAGCTGCTTCAGCAGCGCCTGAAGTGTCAGTCTTGTAAAAGTTTCAGTGCTTTCAGGTAAACATTCCCTGCTGCAATTCAAGGTGCTATGTGCGGGCTAACATCCAAAGTTAGTTAGAATGACCCTGCTTAGGAGGAGAAAAACATCTTATTCTGGTAAACACAGCTTGCTTTCTTTCCATTTTACTTATGCTTAACCACAGCTTTCTGTAGCATCATCCCAAATAAAGAAGAGAACCAGCTTGATGAGTAGGATCTCGTAGATGACACAAGAGAGACTATGGAACGTGCTCAGATCTGAGGCCAGATTATTAAAGAAGAAAAGTATTCATGGAGACATTGAAATGAGGTTTTGAAAGACCACCTGTATTCTGGCTGCCAAGGCCTTTGGCTAGAGGTTCTCTAATCAAGAGTCTAACTGACAGCCTAGAACCTTCATTTTACTTCAAGATCCTTGATTTTGTAGTTAAGCTGGCTGAGCTGTGCACCAGTATTTTCCAACCCAGGTAAAGCAAATTCTTGGCAGCAAATGAAAAACAGAGCAAAGCATGAAAGATAGACAAGTAGTAACTAGAGTAGGTGGTTTTATTACTGAAGTAGGGAAAGTTGGTGAATGTTTTATTAAATATAATGATTTGCAAATGTCAGGGGCACATGAAGGAAGCAATCTCAGCTATCACTGAAAGTAGCTTTTATTTCAGAAAGCCTTTAATTTAATTTTATAATATCACCAAATATATTTTTCCTTCTCTCTTTCTTTCTTTTAATGCTCAATGGGGCCATTAATGGTGAGCAGTCTGGACTCTGTTCTTCTCTGCCTCAAACAGGAGCGGCATAGCTAGTTGAATTCTAATGGAGGCTACATCAGAGATTAACTCAGTTTGCATAAGTACCACATTAAAACCACAATACTGAGGTCATGTAAGAGCTGGACAGAATTTGGGTGACTGAGGTTCATTCTCGTTTTTAGTGCACTAAGAAAGTCGTATTACTCCTGGGTCTTTTGCTTCATAGTTGAAAGAAGAGCATGTTTGCAAATTATCAGACTGCTGAAGCAAAACTTTTATCTAAACTTAGCATTTGAAATGCTAAGTTTAACAGAGTCACTAGAAAGAAGCCCGTGTCTTAGAAACATTTCTCAAGTACTAACTGCATCTCTTTTTTGTGGCACAACTGAAGTTTAAGAAACGTAATTCTAGTGCCCTCTTGTGTTCCAAATAAGAACTACAGTAGCTAAAGAATATACCGACCTTCATTGAAGGAATGGAAAAGGGAAGAAAAAAAGGTTTTTCCTGTGGTAACGCTTAAGAACTCTTCTAGTCGCCAGCCTGGATCCTATCTAGCTGGGTTCTGTGCATATACAAACAAAAAAGATGGCACTTGAATCAAGTGGTTTACATGCAAAGCAAGAAAAAGGATGTGGAAACAGTGTGGAGAAAAACATAAAATAATAGAACCATGCTGTTCAGCAAAATAGTAAGTGGGTTTAGCACACCAACTAAAAAAATACTATGACAACTAAGCCATCTGTTCATTAATTTAATAAGTCAATCCCTCTAGCTGATGAAAGATCAGAAATTGGACTCTTATTTTCCAATCACCAGCAGAAACCATAAATAAAAAGCAGCAGAGTAAGCTAGATAAGCAATTAAATATGCAAATACATACATACACCACAAATAGAAGAAAACAGTGGTTTTATCCATCTGCCTGTACATGTTTTATCATGGAACAATATTTAACATATTATCTGAAAATCTCATAGCCCAGATACATTGTAGCTGAATATTGCACTGCACATTTTATTACCAAAATAAGGCAAATACTTGTACGACAGAGCTAGTTTTGTTAGTTCGCAATACCCTATTGTCAGTTCATTTTGTTGTTCTGTTAATGTAACAGGGATATTTCTAAACATTTTTTCAACTAAACCACTATTTACCTGCCACCAATTTCACTGGCACTCTTCCCCCCACCCCCCCCCGGATTATTCTGCACCAGCACAGCTGTGAGAAAGGGCAAACATTCATTAACTAAACTGAGGTTTACAGCTACTACAGCCCACCTTTTGATTAGCACATGGAGTTAAGGTAAGACAAACCTGCACAGAAGTACTTTCTCCTATTTACAGCTAAGGAGTAAGCAAAGGACTGTGTAACTGACACCAGCTCATGCATTATTGAAAGATCTCTCTCTCCTGCAAATACATTTCAGTATGTTCCATCTTCCTGCAGCGATGGAAGGAAACAGTTTCTTCACTGGAAGAAATATATAGCAGCTCTGCACACACCTCATTGACCCAAGGTCTAACATGAAGGGGTGTTCACCGTTTCTTTGTTCTATTTATATACAGCATAAGTTGCTTCTCAAGCAGGGCATATAGTATTTCTCTGAGTAGAACAGAGCAGCAAATTCCCCAGGAGGCTAACTGCATACAGCAACACACCGCTATCCTGCGTGGTATTCTAGGCTGACAAAGAAGCAGAACTGCGGGCAAACAATGTTTCTGCCAAGCCCAGTAATGGAGAAGATGCTATGTAAAAGTTGTTGCTTTTGTGTAAAAATACCAAAAGCAATTACATGATCTGGACAGGAGATTTCCCGTCCAAAACTGAAATATGTCTCGGGGACAGATTTGTAAAGGTATTTAGATGCTTAATGATGCTGAAAGGTGCCTAGTCGGAATTTAGAAGTACCTTAAAAGCTAACTCCTGTTGAAATTAATGTAGGAACATTAAGTTTCTCAGAAAGCTATTCAGGCTTAGATTTGCTAATGTATGTCTAAGTTAACAAAGACCTGACATTGCATGTCCCCAGCAGCGTGCCACACAAGATTATCAACTCAAATTCAGAGGCTGCGTAGATACTGTCGTCACATGGCTTACTCAGTCGGGTTCAGCAATGTTCAAAATCTCCCAGTTTTAGCGACTTCAGGATCTGCATTCAAGTAATAGGCAGGCACAGATTCCTTGGAGAGGTCAGGAGGCCTTTACGTCCCCTTACCAGCAGCAACTAGCATGACCAGTATCCCCAGCACGGGACACGTCTGCAGACACAGTGCTATGTAGTTCCCCTGGATTCCCCCCAAGTCAGCCCTGCATTTTTTCAGTTCTAATGGGGTAGAGCTGTTGATTCCAATACAAATTTGCCACTGTTGAGTTGGAGTAATACGGTGCTGAGTAGGGTAATAGTTTGTTAGACAGGTTTACTACTTTTCCTCAAGAGAAATTCTAGATGAAATGTAATCATCTCTGTTTCATGATTTTGTGCAAATATTTCCAAAGCCATCTGACTACTGAAACCTGACTCCTTTTCAATTAAACAGGAATGGGGACTGTAAGAGCCCTTAGGCAGCTTTGAAAATTTCTGCCTTGATACATCCTTAAGTCAGATGAACAGGTTCTGAGTAATCAGTTAGTTGGCATTTCCATTTTAATAGCTTTGTATTTTTATGTCTGAGTTTATTAAAATTTCAAAGCATAGCTTCTCTACCCCTCCTCCATCTGTTTCTTTTTAAGGAAAGACAGAAGAATCTTCCCATCTAGTCTGCATTTTATCCAGATGGTGATCGCTCCCTTTGTTCAGGCATGAATTCTACCCATGCAAATCACAGCATCAATCATACAATCAACTTTTTGCATTAGTTGCAAAGCTCAGTAGATATTTGCTTCATTAGAAAATGCAAGGTGTAACACCACACGGGCAACACTCAAGAGTATGTTCAATGCTGCAAACGCCAGCGTGATGCATGCCTTCATTTACTTATCCTCACCAACTCAATGTGAGAAGGCCAATACCATACCCCTGTAGGTACTGTTAAGTCCCAAATCCAATATTCCTGAAATGAAACACAATGGGAAATGATACCTCAAGTGGTAGAGCATTCAGAGATCTCACTTGTAAAATTGCTTTTAACTATCTTCATCATCTATAATTCACTTGAGTCCATTTATTGCTGCCACATGCACTGAGAAAGAGCCTCATGGGCCAACAGCAAATTCAACTCTTCAGCTCATGAATGAATTACTGCTGGAAGCCAGACTTTATTATTCATATTAGTAACTCATTCAGTGGTCACGATCCTCAGTGAATGTAAATCAGCACAGCCTCATTGAAAGAAACTGTTTTGCTTGCTTTTCACATTTCATGCACCAAATGTTGGTCTCGGTAATGTCAAAAAGGGTTATGACATTAATTTCAGTTGGAGATCATCTGACTGATGTATTTCAAGTCATGACGCCAAGATCTTTCCCAACAGCTGGATATTAAATTGTTTTATCTTGCTTTTGAGCTTCTTTTAAAAAGGTCAGCAGAAGGCGTAGGCAGAGGTTATCTTGCAATTCCCTTTGTCTGAAAGACTGCTGCATGTTTGAGGAAAGGTTTTGCAAGTCAGTGGCCTTGGGTAAAATCTCATAATCAAAATTGCTGGACTGGAATTTGTGACTATTTCTAGGGAATAACGGAAAGAGAATGTTTGACAGAAACAGACCTTCAGTACTTCAAGCTTTTATTACAAAACCTGTGAAGTAAGATAAAGATCTCTGTTACTTTGTCCTGTCAACAACTGATCTGATGAGGTGTGAACTACCCAAATGAAGCCTGCCATGAAATTACCTGAGCAAAGTCAGCAGATTTAAGGAAACAGCAGAATACACCTTGTCAGCTGCTGTAAATGAACAGTTCTCCACCAATGTCAGTGTTTCTACGCTGATTTATGTTAACTGAGGTTCTGCTCTATTGCCAGAGGAGCAGACACATGATCTCTTTAGTAGGTGACTGAAACAGACCAGAAGCTTCCACAAGAAATGACCATTATCAACTCATCATTAGATAATTAGAGAAGGAAATCTGTGTATGTGTTCGAGTCTTGTATCTAGTTAAACTCTGGGGTATTAAAAACTCCCTCAGCTACCAACTTGAGCTTTACAAATTAAGAATGATGAAAAGCAAGCAGCAAGTAACTCTTCCTTCAAAAATATTGAAGTAATTTCCTTTCCATTCTTCACAGTAAATCAGCCTAAAGAACAGGCCCAGGAAAATACAGAAAATGGGCTTAAAGGAACTCATTTCACTGGTTTTTAAAAGGACACTCGAACTCATAGAGGAAGAACAGTTGAGGTAGCATTGCTGTTTAAAACTCTATTCCATGGCTAATTACTGTGAAGGGAAAAGCAAAATCTCATTTTATTTTCAATCTTTGCATTAAAGAAATTTTCAGAGCCTGGGACATAACCTAGGGATTCCAAATTCTAACACTGTTTTAATAATTGTATTTTATTCTTTTCCTATTTTATTACAGTAAGAGAGCATTTGATGCTGGACAAAGAACTCTCTAAATTCAAGAAAGATCACTTCACAACCGGTGGGTTGATTTAAACTCTCCTCTCTCAAACTGGTATTTGTCTATGAAAAAGCCGTAATAGTGATGGCTTTTCTTTGATCTAGTTGTTGATTTCTACAGAACTAAATGGCCATAGGGTTATATTTTCAGCCCCTTGTTCCTAACTATATTAAAAAAAACCTTATTCACTTTGTAATATTGTTTTTTATGTAAGCAATTGCATATAGCAGCTCCATGAATGGTTTGGAACCGTGAAAAGGAAGCACAGGATTCTGCTCGATTTGGAACAGCAAAGAAGTGTCCCCAGGGCAATATCTGGTTTATGACACCATTCACACCGTGACTATGCCTGGGCCCCCTTGTGCTATCTGACTGAATAATTATTGTGCAGATAAACGTTTTGTAGAAATGTATTGCTGATAAAATACTTAATTTCAGTGCCAACGTACTGTGGGGTTTATTATGTTATATTGTTCCCATTTACTATGGAAAATTAAACCGGTTTTATAATCAGTGAGGTACAACAGAGCTCAGTTAATTTCCTGATAGAAGAATAAACTTTGTTATTGCCGCTATTGTGGCATCCTTCACCTACCCGTAAGAGACATTTCATTGCAAAAGACTAAAGGATAAAGGAAAAGATTACTGAATACATAATTACTCTATATTTACAACGCATGGAACAGCAAGGAAAGCTGTGATGAAAGTTTGTTTTAGCACTAAAAACGGATAGAAAGGTGTTTTGCCAACACTCGAGCTGAGAGACAAAGTCAGCAGTAACGCTCAGACTAACTTTAGTAAGATTACGATTTCAACAAAATTCTTGGTGTAACAGCATGAACTGCAAGTAGTGTTAATCAATGAAGGATACATTTTGCTCTAGCCAGTAGTTCAGTATCTTAGACAGAAACTGCTTATTTACACCAGTGTGAACCCAGGTTGAGTTTTTCCTTATCTCTCTATTATTCCCTTTTCTCTGCTATCGTGAACCCTCATCTGGAGCCACTATGGCACAACTGCAATAAAACAACAGGTACCCAGAGACTTGCAAACTCTGAATTTATATTTCACTTTTGTGCCAGTAATCCTGCTCCTCCCTCCTTTTTGAGATCATGTGAAAGATAAAAAGGAGGAAGTGCTGGCAGGCATTTTCATTACGAATCACTGGCTAATTCCAAAGTGCCTATTAGTAGAAGCCCTCTTGCAATGCCTGTGGTATCTATCCATCACAGCCGAATAGTGGATATCGACTATTTTATATTTAATCTATCTCTTACATCTTTAATGGCTGAAGAGCTTGTTCCCGAAAGTGTCCTCAGCAGGGGGTAGTGCGGTCAGATTTAATCAAAATTTCCAAGGCTGGAAAGAAGCTTCCAATAATTCTTAGGATTGTCTTCAGCAGACTGCAATCACTAATTCCTTTTTTAAAAGCAGTACGTTTTCTTCCTCTGCTCCTGGGAAGTCTGTATGAAAAGTATTACTACAAAATCAAGCCTCTGATTTTGGCAGTTAGGATACCAGAAAGCTAAACTCACCTATTTAAGTTGGAAGCCTGTTACATGCAGGAGTAGAGTGTTTTTTCCTAAGGAGTTCAGATGCATTTTATATAAAACAGTAATTGTTTTGCCTTGGTTCAGAGGTTGCTTCCTCACAAAAAAAGTCACAGACATTTTTTTGGTGATGGGGAGATGTAGATTCAGATGGACAGAGAGCAGCGACAGTGGAAGGAACTGACTCTGATCTCACAGGAGTTTGATGCCTGCTTGTCTCTACTGTCATATGTAATTATTTCTCAAATGATGAATCAATGCTGATACAAAGAAAAATCAAATCAAGTTCTTAGAACTGATGAGCTCAAGCTAATACTAAGTGCTGCAGTTTCTAGACCTAAGCATAAACCATAAAGGCACCCAAGAAGTCACCCAGTCTAATACCCAGATATGTATTTTGTGGCTTAGACTAATCTCTACTTAGTATGGACCAAAGTACAGACCTATAAAGACATGGATGTGCTTTATTTTGTTGCAAAAAATTAATGATAATATGGAACTGTTCAGAAGTACAAATCTAGAACTTAAGGGTTCTGGATCCAGCATATTATTTGCATCCTCAATAAAGACAACAAACTCCCCTATATTTACTTGCAGGGCTTGATTTATTTGCATAAGCAGCTTAGAGATCTTTACATGAAATGCTCTGAACAAGCGCTAAGTTTTATTACATGATGCACACTTTAGAATTAAAAAAATAAAGACTGTATGCTTCTTATGACTCAGTTCCATTTGCATGGGAATAAATGAGCACATGAATGATACATTCAAAGCGCTCAGAATTTCTCCATTCATCTAATACTGACTCTTTTAATGAGTTTTATCTTTCTAATTTTTTTCTTCAACTTTCTTATGTCCCTTTTCTCCCATTGAAAAAGAGGAAACAGACATATTCATAATATGAAGAACCAAAACTGAGAAAACAATACTAATACAATCATCACTTTTTCTAGGGTACTGCCTGATGCGTGCAATACTGCTGATAAGAGACTGTCTTCAGAGCTTTAAATGTCCTCTGTGTAAGTCAATTCTCTCTGGCTTGAAGTAGGCTTTCATTTTTAACGTAAATTTCTTGTGATGTCTCATTCAGTTTTGATTCTCCAGAGGTAGAATACTTCTCCTCCTGGGAACCCCTCCATTCTAGAAATAAAAGTGTAGATGACATTCAAAGTTTTGCACCTCTCTTGCATATGTAGACCTTCGAGAAAATACGTTGGCTCTGTGCAGTGCGTCAGTCATCTGATATAATATACTGAATATAGAGCTTTTTTCTTCTA
Organism: Himantopus leucocephalus; assembly: GCA_003993805.1. Classification (NCBI taxonomy): domain Eukaryota; kingdom Metazoa; phylum Chordata; class Aves; order Charadriiformes; family Recurvirostridae; genus Himantopus; species Himantopus leucocephalus. Next base: position 2,023,101 of record RSEF01000022.1, read on the forward strand.
TAAAGGGGACCAAAAAAAGAGAAAAAAAGGAAGCAAAGTAGGCTTGGTTCTCCCTGCTTGCAGGAATGGAGTGGAACAGCCAAAATAATGAACACCTATGAGCAGCATAGTGTAGGGGTTTGAAGACCTCTGGCATTAACACTTAAGACAGCTTTTAACTTACACCCTGCTTCTCATGGCCTTTCCCTGTCCTGCTTTCTTCCCCTCTCACACAAACCTCACAAAAGGGGTACAGAGCTTGAACACAGACTTTCTGCCAGTAACGTTCACAGACACCCTCTTTGTTGCCTTGATGCTCCTATAGCATGAGGTTTGTTCTAACACAGAATCCATTAGATTGTTTCATCCCTCCAGAAAAGCAAAACTCTTACAACTGTACTGGGAGGGAAGAATCTCTGCTATGGTGAAATGGAGATTAGCGCTGAGGGCTGCGGAGATCCTAAATCCCCAAGAGTGAGAATTAATGACAAATATATCAAAGTTTAAGAAAATACTCACTAAATACCAAAATCAAAGGCAAGCACCGGGATGTAGGGAGGAGGAGGGTATTAGAAATGGTTTCTTTTAAAAGGTCTAAGCCTACAGCCCTCACGTGGGAGTGGATATTCTCCATAAAAAGAGATCTACAAATGCCTTATCTCAGGGGAAGTCCTCAAGGTTACCGGAGCCGCAAACGTTTGCGAGAAGACGCTATTACATGCGTTAAACACTAGGTGCCACTAAGAGATCAGCATGGAAAACAACAGGGCTAGCCCAGACAGCAGGGAGTAGTCCAGCCTCTGGAAGGAGAGAATGTTCTTCACTGCAGAATGGAAACCGCCCCGGACCATTTCACGGCAAGGCTATAGCAGTTTGTGATATTTGGGACCGCTGGGCTGGTCCCTTGGCAGCAGTACAAGAAAAGCAAATGAAAACAGCTCCACATAAATCCATGAAGGAGCAAATTGCACAGCTGAAGAGTTAGCATGCAGTATTTCAGTTTCTGTAATTTCCTACTAAAGTCCTTGCCCGCCTCAAATATTTCTGCAGCTAACATCAACAGCAAACAAGACACTTAGTTTTCTTCTGCATGAAAAGCTACCTCCTCCAGCAGAGACATAAGATGAGATAAAACTGTCATTCAGTTATACTCTCAGTATTTGCTGTGTGAGAATAAAAAGTGCATTTGCAGAGTCATGCTCTATAAGGATTCTCTATAGATTTGCACATGAACTACAACTCGAAACACCTTCACTTTTCAAAGCCATAAGTGTCAGTCCAAAATTTTAAAAGTGATTAAGTGGCCATGGGGTTTTTAAAATCCACGCTGAAGAGAAGCTTCATAGCAATGTAACAAATACCTTCTGCAGGCTTCCCTCTGTATACTAAGTCAACCCCATTTTATTCTGAAGATGTCACATATATTTATTTTTTTAGTAAAACTTCATATTCTGAGTAACTCTGGGAGTCCAGAAGAATCAGGAGTTGCTGAGATGAGATACTGCCAGCTGGCTGAGTGGCAACTCACTGCAGGAGATTGCTCCACAGGTCCTACGGGAACCGGGAACCACTGCCTTGCATGGAGCAATATTTTGCTCTACAGAAGACAGTGGCTCTGCCACTTCGCTATGCACAGAAGTTGTCACCAGGTGACAAGCAGCCACTTGTTCCTGTAGGGAAACAGCTATTGCTGTGCTCAGGTCCATGCCCTCAGCACGTAGCACATACCACGCACCCACCGCTGTGTTGTTTATAACCCCCCTCTCTAGCCAGGCCAAGCATCGTGTTTTCACTTCTCTATGCAGCCAGGAAATCTCAGACACAGTCTATCCCTGCAATAGCATAACGTAGCTCACTCACAAGGAGAACACGTTGACAAGGCACTCTGTTTCTGCTGCTCAGGAGTGTGCCTGGACTGACGTCAGATCACTGTTGCCAGGCATTTAGAAATGTATGCACAGCCTGTAGCAAAGCAGAATCAACCAACCGAACAAAAGAAAATAAAATTACTTGCTGGCAACTGGTAACTCTCTGTAGTAGGTAAGAAAAAGTTTCCCTCTGTCTTCCTATTCGTCTGGATTTTAATTAGTGAGTTTAGTATAGACACCGAAGAGGAACAGATTGTTAATACCCTGCCCAAGTAATTCAGCCCAAATAATACTTATCTTTGACATAGCACTCTAAAAACATTAACTAATTTGTTCATCAAAACTGCACCGCAAGAAAAGCAGGCAGACTTGATTATATTATTGCTTTACAGACAACAAAGACTAATCAGAGTAAGACAAAGTGCTGGATCCAACACCAGCGTTCAGGGTGGAGGACTAGGCACTGTGGGATTCCAGAATCCATTCTTTTATAAGCCTATGCAGTAACAGAAATAGAGAGATGACAGTCTTCAGCCTGAAACATTAATTCAGTCTTCAGATATAAATTAGAGACACATTTACACTACTTAAATGGAAAAAAACCCCTACAAAACTGCACAAAAAGGATGGAGCCTTTTGTCCTAAGAGAAAATATGTGCATTTCTTATGTGTGCTCATATGCAATCTGTAATTACTAACCCAAAGTCTGCATTATAAAGCAAATGAGAATGCTGGATCTCAGCTGCTGTAAATCAGCACCACTGCTGCCTTCAATGACATGCTGACACCGCTCAGGCCTTTCAGTGTTTCTCACATCTTAGGATATAAATCCATCAATTAAGGGACTAGCTCTGACTTTTCAATTTGGTGATTCAGCTCTCTTTGGTTTCAGTGAGTACCAGATGGGATGACTGATTCATAGGTAGCAGCTCAATGTATTGTTTTATGGGAGGGAAGGCAGAGGCAGACTTGATCTGCAATTTGATGAAGCCATCCCCGGCCCTGTGAACATGGAAATGTTTGTTTCAGCACTGCAGGGAATGAGCTGATCTCCTGGTGAGGCGCATGATCGTCTTGCCTGGTCTAAGGGACTTTGCATTCTTTCTTCTTAAGATAGAAAAGGAAAATTCATAGAGCCTTATCTATCACTTGGCTACTTCCAGTTTTCCCACTTAGGAAACGTCAGTTAGATTCATATGCACATAGTAACTAGAAAATACGCTGTAGGGAACACTTCTCCACTGGGCTAAAGTCCCCACTCTGAGAGGGATCTCCTGCAAAAGACTCAAGGCTATCTACTAATATAGGTTTAATTTTTTATATAAGTATTCCAGTCTTAATAGGACTGCTGTAGTAGTGTAGTATAATTAGCCAGTATAAAATCATCCAAATTTTGTTCAAAAGAAAACAAGGACTAAAAAAAGACCCAACTCTTGATAATACACTGCCAGAGATGGTGCAATACAGTAAAGCTTTACTGATGGGAAGAAGACAGCAAGAGTTTCTACCACCTGAGCTCTAAAACCCAGGCATTATTCCCTTCTCATAACACAGCAGAAGGAATGCAGAACAAACCTGGATCACCTTGAGTGGTATAGAAAAAAAAAATAATACCAGCACAGTGAGTCCTGGCAGATACAGTCCACTTGAGAATCAAGAAGAGTATATACCTAAAAATGTTCCAGCTCTCTATTTACGTCAGTTCTGGCAAGCTCGCTTCTCTAAGATTACATAAGATTAATGTATTCGTATGATGTATTGTCTCACCCATTATTCCTTTAAGGCTGCCACAATTTCATACTGGTATCATTTCTCCTTTCCTTTTCTTCTGCTGTCACCTGCAGAACGAGGATTTCAGAGGCCAACAGAATAAGGTCCTTTCCAGCTTTTTCCCTGTATGCAAAATCCAGCCCAGCAACCTCACGTTGGCTTTCAGGCCACCCCTTCACAATTCTGCTGAATCTCTGGCTTGTGAGGAAAAGGACATGAAAATGAACAAAGCATCTGGTACTTTTCTGGCCTAATCTGTGCTGTAGGATCTATGTTTGATCTATGTTTGAACTACTGAATCATCGTTTCTATCATTTCAGTCAACAAATTTAAGCTGAGAATGTGGCTAAATCAGTTATTCATAGTTAAGCTGCAGTAAGTTTTAAGGCTTTGGAAGAATCCATGCTGTAAATTCCAACTTCAAGCCTTCGCATTTCTATGTTTCAGAGATTATTTTAGCTCTGATCCCACCTGCTGCACATCACTCCATTCCCTGAAAAAGATCAGTTGGAACCTGTCTGTCTCAATCAGACAGGGCTGCTTTCTTACTGTGGACTGGCACTTGGTGGCACCAGAGTTCATATAAGTGAAAGTAAAGATACAGATGAATCAGCAGCATTTCACTGTTCATACAGTTGATGCACAGTGTCGTCTAAAACGGTTTGCTCTGTAACATCGCTCAATGAGCTCTGAAGTCTAGCTCTGCACTTTCTTTGAAAATATATGTGCTGTATAATTCTAAGTGAAATGCTATGCACTTACAGTTCTCTGCAATCTTCTCTGAAGTCTCCATAGGATTTAGAACTGTGAATTCTCACGACATCAGAGGAAATTGAACAACTTATCTCATTTCCAGTGCCAAAAGTACAGTGAACACTTCACAGAAGAGCAGAAATTATGTCTGCCATGTTATAATTACAGAGGCTGATCTTGCAATCAGTCCTGAATATTAGCAGGAAGCCTGATCGGTTTTATCTGGATTCCACATATTCTGCAGGAGCCCATGCATACAAATGAGCTAGCAGCATGAATCTGTAAGAACGTGCAAGTTGCTGTTAAACCAGTATCCTAAGTTATAGTTTTGTTTTGGTTAAATATTATTTATTTTGTATTTAGGTTCACAAAATATCTGCCACTGCTTCAGTTTCCTAGAAGAAAGATCAAGTCTTGGATGCATATTATGATCAAAACCTCAATTAAAAAAGGATGAGATTTGAGCATGAAACAGCAAGTACACTTGGTGTCCCTGCCCATGGCAGCGGGGTGGAACTAGATGATCTTTTAGGTCCCTTCCAACCCAAACCATTCTATGATATTGGAATTCTTCTTATAGCAGCACGTTGTGTCACAGCAGTAATAAATTACAAGGTAGACTAAGCAACTGTCTTCTTTTTACATAAAAATAACTGCAAACACTGTCTATCAANCATTGGAATTCTTCTTATAGCAGCACTTTGTGTCACAGCAGTAATAAATTACAAGGTAGACTAAGCAAGTGTCTTCTTTTTACATAAAAATAACTGCAAACACTGTCTATCAAGTTGGAATACACAAATTGACAAGATTTAAATATTATATTTTTGTTAGGGATGGATGTTTTTATACAAAGAGAACAAGCACTCAGGAGACTATGGAAAGCTTTGTACAGCTAAACCAACACGCCATCAATGACCGCCCTGCACAGTACAGCTAGCACTGCAGTTGTGAAGGCAGAGTGTACAACTTCAAAATCACTTCTGTCTTTTAATCCCTCCAAAAACTGCTTCTCAGTACTTTTGAAAGCCAGCATCTTTTATGACTACATGTAAAATGAGTTTAAGGGACTGTTAAAAATCTCAAGGAAATTCAACAGCCTAATAATCTCCTTCTTGTAAGCGCCAAATTGATTCAGCAACATTCAGCAACTGCTGCAGAAAATGTTTGATGACTATGTAAAGTTACTAACAGGGTAACATCCTACGGAGTGCTGAAATCTCTGGCTAGCTCCTTTTTATATACAACAGAACCTTTTAACTCACTAAAGCACAGAGTAAGTGACAAAGTTTTTCTGGACTAAGCCAAGTCATGGGGGACTCAGCTGGGGATATGTGCTGTACAAAGTTTCCCATCCTTCACGGGCTAATTGTCGGTTTCAGATCAACAGCCATACTGGCACTGTGTCTGAGTATGATGACTATCTCCAATTATCATTAAATGAGGAGGGTTAACAAGACTGACAGTCAGATCCCAATTTAAACCTCACTGCAGCAGAGACTGCAGCAAGTGGATTGGACACACCCTATTAAAGATGCAGTACATCATTTCTGCCCTTCAAGCTTACTTCATCCCCTTTGCTGCAATGCTGTCGACAAACACAAAGCTTAACCCTTTTTAGAGCAAACTGCCTCAAAAAAGCAGGCATCAAATTGTACAGTATGTAAGCTAGAAACTTAGGATATAAGTGATCTGTGTTCACTAGAGGTACCCTCTTTCCTCAAAACAAAGTTTCAGTATGTATGTGCATGTATGTGTGTAAGGAATGGTTTGATTTGGGGTTTTTTTTCCACATAGGAAATGCTTGCCGCAGAGAAGAGGGTTTGCAAATGCCTGAGAATCTTAATTCCTCAAGCTTCATTGCAAAGATCCAACACAAGGCAAGCATGACAGTGCAATTTCCCAAACCCATCAGGGTTATATGGTAAACTGAGGCACAGGTTCCACACAAATTCTCTTACAGGCTTTGATTAAACTTTTGATCAAGAAATCAGCTATTTGTAAATCCAGGTCAACTTCAGTAAACAGTTTCAGTCAGAAGAATGAAGGAAAAGTGGAAGCTTGCTGAAGGTAAAACAGAGAAGCATTTTCTAAAGGAATGCCTTTGACTTTTAATTTCACAACTGACCTGAATTTCTTTCCAAGATCAAAATTTCATCTGCACCAGATTACTAAACAAATCAATCTATCACACACAAATATTTATCTTTGTTTGCCGTTCTTCCTTGCCATTGAATAAAGCTACTGTGCAACGATCTGAGGAAACCCAGACAAAATATTTTGTAGTTCACCTATTCCAGGTTGTCTGTCACTGGCTTGCAAGAGAGCTGCTGTAGACAATAAATTAGAGCAGTCCCAGAGGTTAGACCTATTTGAATTTGGGAAGAGCCAAACCAGCATTATCCTTACTCCCCTGTGAAGGGCAGCCCAGATTCTGAGCCTGAGAGCACGTGGTGAGAAACCTATGGGACTTTATTAATGACTATGCAGTATGGACAGGAGGGATGCACTGCAGAATCATATGGCTCGCTGTTCTGTTTCAGAGCCTAGATTTCTGCCTTCCTCCCATGCTTCATCACAAATAACTATGTTAACAGTCTAATTGGCTGAGGCTGCAGGAAAGAAAAGAAAATCAAGACAAAATGTAGTACAGTGTGGAGGAAAGCAGTGACACATTCCTTTCATAAAGTGTCCAGTTATAGAGGAAAGATGAAAAACAGATGCCCTGTGAAAACGCAAACAAGAGTGACATTGAGCCCTTATGCATAAGCCAAGCACATGTACCTAATGGGGAAAACTATGCTCTTTTGTATTCACATCAATGCCTAAACCTCCCATTAATGGAAATAAAAATCTGTCAGTAGCTTTTCAGTGCTCTTGCTTGTTTGTAGCAGCTCCAAGGGCGGTATCTACTGTCTCACTGCTGACAGCTGCAGCACTGAATCCTTCTCGCATCAGTCAGAATGAAAATTAAGTACAGTGGTTTCTGTTAAGCAGGTGGGTCTGATTCTTCTTTTACACGCAGGCAATTTAGCAATTCAAGCCAGTGGAATCACTAGTGGGTATAAAGACACACACACACACACATATATATATGACAGAGAGATTCAAAGCAGTCTGTGTCATATAAGACTGCTGTACAATTTTTATACCTTTATTTAGAGATAAGTTTCCCAATAACTGTGCCAATGAAAACAAATGCCTTGTCTAGTAATAGAGACTACTGGACATAAGACTTGATGTTGTAGGGTGGAATAGTAAGGAAAAATAGCAGAGGGTTCCTTGAACACTCAAACATTTGCAATCCAGGCTACACATACACATTTACTGTTGCATGTATAGATCCTTTAAAATTTACAGACAGACAAATCAAGGTCCAGACTAACTCAGAGTTCAAGGATGTCTGCAGGAGTTATTTGGTACTGATCAATATAATAAACTTATGGTGCAGAACCTGTGTTTCATCCCAGATGTTCAAGCCGGCATAAACAGGACTTCTGTAGAGCTTCCCTCATTCACTGCAGCTGGTGACACACATTACTACCTTTAGTGATTTATGAGAAGAAAGCAAAGATAAGGTTATGTTTCTTTCATTTTGTTTTATTCCTTCCTCAAAGGCTCTCTGTTACCGGTGCTTCCCCTCTAGACAGGGCTAGACAAAGCTAACTGGACTAGAAACTGGTTTCTTCCTACTGTCAACACTATAAAAATAGCATCCTTAGCCTCTGCTGGCTAAAGATGCTCTGCTTGAGACCCTTATTTCGTTCCATTTCAGTTGTTGACTGAATATTTGAAAAGCTGGCTTCCATTACTAGATAATTCACCTCTGGGCAGTCAGTATGAGAACGTTGTGGGGTTGACCACTGGAAATTCTGTTTACTTCATCAGCAAGCTGAATGCGAAAGAAGTCTATCTGAACACAGACCTAATGTTTGGGGGAAAGAGACCTAGAGATCAATATTTCTGGTTACTTTAGTAAGCTTTGGGAGTGCAAACAAGTAATTAGGGCAGGAACTATTGATCATCTGAGTTAAAAACAACTTCTGCACACTTTGACCTTGTGATTTCCAGATTTCTGCCCAAATGGCTAGGATGTATTTTGCAAGCTACAGCATCTACTTGGCTCCCAACCCAGTTTTTCACCTCCAGTCCTCACCTAAAGTTTAAATGCCAGAATTTATGGCTACGTGACTGTTAATTCTCCTGGATGTGATTAGCTGCTCTGTCAAAGTAAGATGATGCATAGGTGTTCTTTCAAGACCAGTGGAGCTCAGGTACTAATTCATTTCAGGCACTGTAAATCATGCTAGCAAGAAGCACAAAGGTACTGGCATTAAAGAAAGAGTCCAGATACCCCTGGATCCTACTCACTGGGTGTGTTGCCTGCCTAGTATTTTCTGAATAATGTGTTGTAGATGCCTTTCAATGCTCAACACCTGAAGTCTCAGATATGCAGGCTCTTCGGCATTTTAGCCTTTTCCTTACTTATCCTTGTTCTAAAAGGAAAACAAAAAATCCCACAGAAACTGCATGACATTATGCAATTCAGTTTAAAATGGGAACTGTTCAGGAAGAAGTCAGGTAGTACACCAAGGTGACTGGTACAGAGAGGAGCATATCATGAAACAAGAGAATGTGGTAGAGAAAGAGTGAATCTGCATTACCAAAATAAATCATCCTCTTTTGTGTAAGTCTTTTTTAGAGGAATAACGGACATCTAAAGGCAAAGGATTCTGCTCCGAGATACCCCACGGCTAGACGATAAACTAAACTACTAATGGACTATTGCTCTTGGAACTTGTAATAACATGCAGCAGTCCTTCACTTCTCATCCTCAGAATAAGCACCCAAACCTGGAAGATTTGTAGCTCGGTACATGAAGAATATCTAAACCAAAATTGAAATGTCTACATTACACACCATTGGGTTTACCCACTGAAAAAAAAAAAGGGGGGGGGGGGGGGGGGGGANAGGAAATAGAGAAAGAGACAGCAGAGACAGCAGTTATTTTCAAAAGAATAGAGTTGTTTGGTTTATTGACATGCACGATACATAAGGTCAATTTGTTTGCTGTTATCTGCCAACGCACAATAGTGTCATGTTCTGCTGTCACCGCTGATCGCTAGAAAAGTCACAGACACTGGCACTCCTGCAGACATGCCACAGCTAGGCTAGACAAAAATGATCTTGTAAAAGAGACAAGGCCAAATCCCTCTTGAACCTATCCTTACAAAACACCCTTTGGCTAAAATAGAAGTAAAGTAAGCAGGATTTGGCCCATGGCGACTTGGTACTAAAAATTTAAATCCTATAGAATGATTCTTGATTTTTCAGGTAACATTTTATAACCTTACAGTGATCCTGTGGTCAGATATCCCCTCCCCTTAAAACTCACGGGATCTATAAAGAGCTCAGGCTGAAACGTACTGTATACTGGAACATAATGGTTCAAAGCAGTTGTAGTTGAGAATGAGTATATTAGCAGCCTGGTAAGAAAGAGACAAGCCTCTCTTCCTCAAACAGCTTTTGCTTTCATGTTTGTTAACCCACCTGTTATTAAAATAAAGATTCATCACAGCTACAGACTCTACTTGGAGTTCTCTGCACACAACAGTTTCTGCCACTGATTTGCATTTCAAAAGAACAGATTGGTTATAAATGTGAAAGAGTAAAATCTAGGAAGTGTTAGCTGTGGAAAAGAGAGTAAGTAAGGACATTTAGGTATGCAGAAATAAGCATCACTGAGCACTGGAACACAGTATTTAATAAACCGATATTTAGAACACAAGGTTAGTTTAATGTCTGTGGACCCCAGCCACTGCTGTTATTGACCTAAAAGCGCTCCCATAACAGCTCAAAGTTTTCTAAACGTTTATGACCCTTCCATAGGAGGATGAACATGCACAAAGATGTCCCCCATTCCACAGCAAGACTCCTGCTGACTGGCATAAAAATTCTTCTGAACTGCTTGGAATTGTTGAAAAAGCTCCCGGTAACTCTTAACAGATTCAGGCAGGTTTGTATGAGGACCTAATAGAAATCAATAAAAAGGAGTCCCACTTTCTTTAGCCACTTTAGGATATAGTAATATATTAGCACATACTGCTAATAAAGATGGAGTCAAACACTTACAGATGAGATCATGGTCAGCACTGGAGTGTGCTTTCTTATATGGATACTACATTATTACGTGGGATTGTAAGGAGGGACAGTTGCATCAGTCAATGGATAACTGAAAATAACAGCCAGGTTCAGATTGGTCTTCCTTACTGCACTGTGCCATTTTGGGCAAAGCTTCTTCCATTATTTTCTCATCTTATCAATTTAAAACATTATCTCTGTGGGAATCTGTGCTTATACAGTTCCTCCTACAAAACTTTCACAAATCTGTTTATTTCATTCTCAGCTTTTTAGTATTACCATAACATCGGAAGGACCCTTAAGAATATTACTAGAATGTCAAAGTGCCACATGTAAAAACGTCAGTAAGTGACAAAAGACAGCCATATTGACAAAAATAAAATGTATGCTTTTGCACATCAAATGAAAGGAAAGAAATCACGATTACAGCATGTTAAAAGATCCACTGAATTGCTCATCTCCATTACAACTGCACTGAGTCAACACTGCTTCCACCTAGTCCCTTCAGGATGGGAATCAGGCAAAATAATGAGAGTTAATTGCTTTGCCAGTATATATTAGGGCACTGTGTCCAATGATACTGACCAATGAAGATGGACTAAAGTAGGCTTTCCTGATGTGAATTTCTTTTTGCCTTGTGCAAAGAGCAGAATAGTAAGAAAAGCTGAAACAAATTTCTGGTTGTGCCAGCCTCATCACATAAAATGGTGTTTAAACAAATGCATTCTAGCATTTGAGTGAACAGGCCATTTTTGAAACCAGAGAGCTGAGAGGCAGGGAGACACTGTTTTATTTTTAAATCGCATTTGCATGCAAAAATCACAGCTTGCAGCCACATCTGCTGAACCTGCAATAGCAGTTGCCCTTGTAATGTGATCTGCAGACTTTTAAAAACCAGTCCATTGATTAGCTGCAGGACTACAGGACATGGTTCTATTTATTTATTTATTTATTTGTGCCTGGAGCAGCACACTTAATCAATGAACACTGGCAAAAAATTGATAGGGGGAAAAGCAGCAATAATCTAATATCAAAGATGATTTCTGTGCACAAACACTACTAATCAGATTGGCCTTCATGACTACCTAGAATGAAATTTAACCTTAAATATGAGTCCAAGTTACTAGAAAGACTGCAAGTAATTATGTTCTAGACAGCTTCCTTCTTGATGTTATATATTATTTATACTATGGAGGTACCCTAAAGTCTAGTCCTAAGCCAGGAAACCATAACACGAGATACTGAATACCTCTTAAAATAAAAGCAGGTAAGGTGATCTGAAGTAGTCTAAACTGGACTGAAACACCCCAATAAAAAGCTTTTGAAGGAAACAGTATAACCAAATAGATAGAACAGGGGTCTGCTGGTGAAAAAAAAAAACAACAACATTGGATTTTATTCCCAGCTTTTGGAAGGTAAGGACTAATTAGAGCAGCCTCTGAACCTTTGATTATGTTTTACTCTCTGGGCAGGAAGGTAGACTAGTAATTAGGCCACTACATGGGAGAAGCAAACTGAAAGTCATGACATCTGATGGGTATTTCTCAAGGTGTAACTGTACAGCAGTCATTTTAGAGCAGAGGACAAAATGTTGTAAACCTAGCTTACCTTTCTGTGAAGTAGTGACAAGAGCGTGTGCAAGTGTGGTTACTGGTGGCTCTGTATCTCTTAAAAAGAAAGCAGCAAAACTGTGCACTAATGACATTAACCCGTGTCTGATCTTGGGCTTATTCTGCTGTCTTTCCAATCAATGGCAAAATTCCTGCTGGATGCAAAGGTGGCAGATTGGGCTCATTAAATTTTGAGTAAATTCACAGCAGCAAGCTCAGCATGATCCTCTCTCCTCAGCTATTGTTCATGCCGTAATCAGGCATATCCATCACAAAGCTTTGCATCTGTCTGCGTTCTCTTTCCCTTGCCCAAACCTCATCCCTTAGTCTGCATGAACAATGGGATGTGATGACCCTATAAGTCTCTTTCATATGAGGTAACTACAAATGGGAATATGCCTTTGTTCATAACTTATATTATGGTGAGGACAAGGCTGAGGTTAGCATATGGCATTTGCTAATGGTCCCTCCTATCCCACATTTCTCACAGGCAGATAATTTAATAGAGCTGATGTCTATATCCCTTAACAAATTGAATTAAAAATGTTGCAGCAGCTGCACATGTAATAGAATCTACATGCTCTTCAGCAACCTACTTTATTATGGGCTATTGTTTTAGGCAGTAATAGAAAGTGCATAAGCGAAGATGTGCGGAATTTGAGGCAATGGACAAGACAACACCTACCTTTCACTATAATACCATATACAAAAAGTTAACTGCACTTACCTTGTCTCTGTGATGAATGCAGCTATGCGCTCATTTGTCTTCTCTCATTTTTTATTAGAACCATTAGTTACGTATCACAAGAACGGGGTATTTCTGGGGTAACAATGTAACCAAATTCAGGTTCCTGCTCTCCCATGGACATCCTCAGAAAAATCACTTACAGCCATTACTACAAAGACCTTTAGGAGTACAAAATTGCTAAAAGATGCATTGTGGGACTCACAGTAATGCATAAAAGCATGTTACATGACTATCTCTCTTTGAAAATCCATAAATATGTGTGCCATTCCCAACTGCCAAACAGAGAATGTTGTGCCATTAGAGACCTGTACAGAGGATATGTGCACTGAAGTTTTGTGAAGTTCAGATGCTACAGAAATGGGAGCCAGCTGGTTCATGCTCTGATGAAAAGCGTTCATTAACAGTTTTACATTATTTTCTCAAGTCAGGCTCATGCTTACATATCTCTTTAAATTGGGATGTGCGTGACAGTTTTTCCAAGCTATACTGCCAATATAACACCAGATTCACAGAGATAAAATAGAAAAATATAGTTCTTAAACCCAGGTAGTAACAGATCCTCTATGATAGGATCCAGCATATTTCCTCTTCCTACAATTTCAACTAATACCTGACACCCATGTAGCTGGTCAGCCTATCGTTACAACAGCTTGTAATGAACTCTACTACCTGCTGAGGCAGGGTTTTGTAAAACATTTTACTGTGGTCTATAAGTGAAGCTGCATACTTATGCGTTTTTTTCCCTTCATCAAAGCCTCCAGGACAACAAAGAGTTGGCATAAGTAATTCACAGTATGTTACCAAGAAAAGCAGCAAAGCTGCAGCACTTACCTGTCTTCTTAGATGCAGTGTTAGTCCAGCGATGTGACTTCTAAGTGCCAGATCTTGAAAAATGCTGAGATTGGAATGATCTCATCATGGAAGGCAACGTTTGAAGAATTCAAAGACAACATGTCTGAAACAAAACCAATCATGCTAAGTCTCTGTCTTTGTATTTATTGATTGCCTTGACAATAGTAAATTGAAAGATTTAGCCAGAGTCCCAAATGAATGCCTAACTTCTGTGAGAACTGATGTACAAGTGCCTGCCAGACTCCTCTCATGTCTGGGTCATGAGGTCTAGCAGCAATGCTTATGGCCCTGGTGGGGGGCTGCTACTGTCTGGAAAGTTTCCCTATATAATACTGCTGCTATTCCTAAAACAGTTATTCATGCTTGGATTTTCTGAGGAGGACAGATGAAGATTTGGTCTCGCTACTCAAACTTGTAAAACTGCCTGTTCAGCGAGTGCCTGATCAACAGAAAGAAGTTTTTGGTAACACCAGCCTTGGGATCAAGTTCATTACCTTGAACTGACATCTTTGGCTCTGAAGGTCACAGATCCAAATTTTAGCCCTGAGCAAGGCAACAGGTAATAACAGACAATGTCATATCAATAATGTATAGATACTCTTAGATGTTAATAAATGAATGTTGTTTAACACGCTGATAGACAGACCCCTAACTTTGTATTGTTAGTTCATGCTTCCTTCCTTTCTAATGAAGTAATTACATTCAATCACCATGTGCCTCCTGGTGCCCATTTATAAACTCTCCGATTGATAACCTGTATCATGCTTTCACACACAAAACATCTGGGATCCAATCTGAACCCCAGCACCTCTCTGCCTCTTCTCAATGGCTCTTTGGTATTATCTCATACAGATGGAGCACTGTAATTAGACCTGTCAGATCCAAACACATGTGGTGGATCATTTTTAAACACAGTTCCTAGAGAGTGGGTCTCTGGTGTGTGGGTTGCAGTGGTGCCAGATAGGGAGATAAATGTTTCACAGGGTAAAGTAACCCAGAAGAAATCCAGACATAGGTTAAATGTTACTTAGGTCTGTGTGCTAAACATTTTATGACATTAAGCTAGGCAATATTATCCTGATAAAGAGCTAGGGTGGGAGCAAGCCATACCTCAAATAAATTTTGTATTCTCTTTCCTTCCTGACCATAATAATGGATTTATGATTTATGGAAAACAGAGCTACTTTTTATTATTGAAATTAAAGATTCATGTAATGAAAAGTTATCATTTCTACATTCTTGTCCCACTTCCAGACCTCAGATCCCATAAAGTGTGAAGGTCAGGATGTTAAAGGGTACATATATCCCCCCACACAGTTGATCATATATATAATGTTCCACAACAAATGATGTTACACATACAGAATATAAAGCTTTTTCTAAGCTGGGCTGACAGAGGCTGCAATAAACATGGCCTGTTCTACCTCCTGCTCATCCCCTGTTGACGTCTGCCTGCTTTGCCATACAAGTGCACTGGGCATGTTCAAGGGTTTTGATGAGGCCCATCTGTAATTCTCCAGCCCACAAGGCAGTTTAGTCTGCACGTGTGAGCACTTTAACACACGGTCCAGCCAAACCTTGCAAATCTCAATCTGTATTAGTGGCTGCAGCAAGGGCTCAGATGGCAGATATTTATTCCAATTATTCATGGGATGGCAAGCCAATTTTGTGCCTTGTTAAGTAAATTACTCCTTTAATGGGATGGGTTTACATATCTGGTGTACTAGCCCGGGGAAATAAGAGTTTTCATTTTGCACATAATGATTCCGAATGTTGACAGGCTGCAGGAAAGACATAGCTAGTATTTTTCATTCGGAAAGACACTGATCAGATTCTTAACCAGAATCAATAATCAAATGTATTAACATAAGACAATAACAAAAACGTCCTCATTTTGGTTTCACTTTGCAGTGGTGCAATTTTGAAGCAACTCAAGAGAAGCCATTAGGTGACTGTGGTCTTTCTAATGAGCAAATGCAATAGGGACCATCTTTAGAAAACATTGCCAGTACCACTTCAACGCTCTTTAACTAATATTTAGCTAGGACAATCCAAATCTCCTTTGAAGCTAACTGATTAGTATTTGTGATGCATCTCGAGATCTGTAGATTAAAAGCTACAGAATAAGACAATGTTTTACTCTATTATTAGTCAATCACACATCTAGAAACACACATTGAAATTAAATTACTGGGAAAACCTTGATGCTTCCTCTCCCCTTTATTTTCCTCCATCCTTTAATTCTATTTCTTTGATAAACTATTCTATTTCAAGAGCCTGGTCTTTAATACTCCTGTTGTAGCTACACAAAGTGCATTAGGAACGATCTGCCCATTAGCTACTAGGGAAGATTCATGTGCATCAGTTCCAAATGTTCTAAAGCAGTTTACTAGGCTCAGAGACTTAGATGGTAAGTGTGGGAGGAAGACAGAGACACACAGAGAAGGGAAGACCGGCAGTCTTCCTACACACACTGCTTATTAACTTGAGTAATCCCCTTAAAGCTATTCAAATGAAATCTTGAAGCCTGATGTAACTGATGGCGCAGGCAGACAGATAGATAGATACTTCTGTCTATATAAATAGCTTTATGAAAATTGCAGGACTTCACAAAAAATTCCAAGCCTCCACTCTAACGCTCTTGTCTTTCTACAGGAAAAATAACTTATTCATTATGTAACATCTGCATCCCCTAAAGACGTGCAGCTAGGAATGGCTGAGCTAAAAACAGATTTGAAAAGGAAACAATAAGTATGTGAGCAGATTCTGGAACACAGGCTGAGAAAAAGGAAAAGGTTTTTCCTGCATCTGTCCAGCAGCTCGTGAGAAGCCTGAATTTCAGAGCGCAGAAACAAGTTTCCAAGTCCTTCCCCTTCTAGCAAATTCTCCCCGAAAGTCACGTTCCCAAACAAGTTAGAATTAGGACTCAATGAGATTTAGAGCAGGTCTGTGCCAAGGACGGCTGCCTCAACTGAGATTTGTGGCTAGCAGTTGCCACTGGACTAAAATAAATGCTAGAGTAAGAAGCAGTGGGGACTAATGATAAAGATTTTTTTCGTGTGTAGCTAATGTACCCTGCCAGTCTCATGGCTATTTATAAGCCTATAGTTAGATTTCAGGCCAGGAAGAGCCAATGAGCCAGATTTATTGTGGGACTGGCCACAAATGGCCTTGCTTCGTCCTAAAACTTGGAGGAGGAGGAACTGGCTTGCAAAGGTTTGTTAAATGGTAAAATGTTTCTTCTTGAATATATTTCACCATTTTATGCATTTTAGAATTAATTGCAGTGTAATCACCATGGGAAAAAAAACACATATAAAAACTAAAGGTATTCCCTGCAGAATTTGGATTGCATAGTGTAAAGAGTACATGGGGTTAAACACTACAGGAAAAGGGTAAAAAACCCTATACTAATATGTAAAGTTTAGTTTACTGTATAAATTTACAAGTGTTCTGGAAAAAAACTGTGCATGATCACTTAATTAAAAGACTTCATCATAATGCATCACAACAAAACAAGATATGACTGCAATAATGCCCACCTTTATTAAATTTCAACTCCCTGCTTTAAAATATGGGAAGACAAAAGAGCTTCTAAAGCAAAAATTAGGTTTGGTTTGGTTTTTAATATTAAATATGGAAGTTCTGAACAAATGAAAACAGGATTTTAAAATAGGAAGTATGAGCTAATCTTAAATAAAATGCAGTGCTAAAAATCTCTGTAATAATACAAAGGAAGTAAGATTATGGGATATAATAAAACAGAGCTGTAAGGCATGAAGCAACGAATCATCATCCACTGACAAGAACGCTTGCTCAAATGAGTACTTTGATTTTTAGGAGACCAGGACCCTTTATTTAATAAATTCCTATCTAGTATTGCAGCTGTTAAGTGCCACTAATGCTTGGAAAGGACAAACGGTGAACTGTTGATGGAGATTTTTTTCTGTGCCAGCCGTCAGTGTTCAGCCTGCACCCGTTTCTCCCCAAGCCCCTGCCTCTGTGAAACAAGCACAGTCCTGCACTGAGATTCATCTTTCACCTTCCTATTTACCTGCAGAGCATCCTCCCAAAAGCTGCATGCTGGGCGATTTTTGAGAGTTTTACTGAGATGTTCTGCAACAATCCCTGAGGAAAAAGAGGTTAAAGGAATAGCTTGTACAGCAGGCAGTGGAAAGTAGCAGTACAGAGTGCTTTATTGCTGCCTATTCCAGCAAAACACACAAAAAAAATCACGTTTCCCCCACCCTAGCCCTTCTTCCAAGAAATGTCTGCCCGATGGATAATCATTGCTGATTCAATGCCCAGGAGGGCTCCTTTAAAGAAGAAAATTGCTGCAGCATTCACTGTATTCATCAAATATCATTGCTGCTCTCTAGAGGAACAGGAAGATCCATTACCAAAGGAGAAATAGATTCAGCATCACCTTATGTAGCTACAGTGAGAAATTTTAATTTTAAAGCAATGCCTTCTTTTGGTTGCGGCCAGAAAGGGAAAGAAACCAAGAATGCAAGACAGAAAAGAGAGAGAAAGGTCTGGCTAGAGGAAATGAGGAGTCTGAGCTGCCTCCATCAGTTTCACTGCGGGAGACAAGGAAAGACTGGGAAGTTCAAAAGGAGGAGCAGGCGCTGCAGGAGTGACTCAGCATCCTTCTGCGGCAAAAAGGGAGCATGTCAGCAGCCACCGCCCTTCCCCGGCTGCGAGCGCAAGGCCTGCGCTTCCCCATAAGCGATAGCTGCAGGAGAGAGACTGCAGCCGTGCCAGACCCCGACCCACAGAGAGCTGGTCTCCTGCCGCAAAATCTCCCTGCAAATAACTGCAAGAGCCACAGCTCCCTCCATAGCCATTGCCTTCCCAGAGCATCCATGGAGCCCGTTCCCTGGGGCCATACTCCCACTTCCCCACTGCAACCCAGAGAGACCACCACACTCCCTCGGAGCTGCAGAAATGCTATTAACTCCCACTCTGCCATATTCACCTCCTACTCACAGGGAGCAGCAGAGCAGCTGATTCCTCTTCCTCTCCTGCACCCCATCTAATTCTCACATAGTTATATACCACTGACTTTAATAACTGTCATAGGACAGAAAAGGGAAAAAAAAGGGCCAAATAGNAAAAAAAAGGGCCAAATAGTACTGTGTGTCCAGACCCACACAATCAAAGCTGCTCTCCTGCAGGACATGCACCCGAAGGTGCACGTGGGAAAGGAGTCTTGTGCTTTTTGACCATCACCCAAGAGTTGCTCGATGTGCCAGGGCAGGCAGAGAACTTGACCCCTCATGCTGACCAGAGTGGGAAACTGAGCTTGTCCCACTCCCACTGCAGAAGCGGGCCCAGTTCACACAATCTGGGCTGGGTGGGGAGAAGCACTTGGTGTCCACAGACACTGCCTTGCAAGTTCGTGCTTGGCAAAGGCTGTAAGGAAGCGAGGGAGAAGAGACTGCTGGTACAAAGCCCACTCTTGTTTGATCCTCAGCTATTTGCTCATGTTCTGCTAGGTTTGTCTTGATTTCCTATCTGTTCCCATCCTATTCCATTTTTAACACCTTCCTCTTGAGCGTTGTTCGTTTCTTAGGGGAGGGGTAAATGGAGACAACTCCCGCCTCCCCTCACTGAATTTTACCTGGCTGCTTCTCTCAGAACGCTTAGGGAAAAAAAAACCAACCACTTTCGCTGGAAGAAAATTGTTCTGATCCCATGGATACCCCAATCACCCCATTTTGTTACATCATTTTTGGCTACTTTGGGGATAGTTTTATGTTGTATAAGTCACAAACACTACCTCTTGGCGTGAGGTCTGGAGGCAATAAGACCACTGAAAACTTGTTAATTTTATGAAAACCAGGACAAGGCAGGCATTGCTGCTGAACGGGAAAGGGGAAGCCTGCTCTTTCCGATTCTTTTCTTGCTTGCAGCAGTTAGGCTTCTGGCCAAAGGGAGCCTGGGACATGGTAGCTCCTCCTCTATGCGGGACTCTCCTCCTCTCTCCCTCCCTTCTCTCTCTTTGAAAGTTGGTGCAGTGTTGAACTTTTGCCAGAAACTGGACCTGCTGCAGAAGCAGCAGCTTCCCAGTGGGAGGAGGGAAGAGGCAGATTGAGTAATGCTTTCTCTAAGCTCCACTTGACAGCAGCTAGTCAAACAACCCCTTCTCCCTCTTCCTTCCCCTCTCTACTTATAGGAAGCCTCTATCAATCCATAAATTCCCACTACAGGGAAGGCAGTGCAGGGTCCTGCCATCACATCCCTGCAGTGACAGGCAAAGGACACTGCCAAGGACTGATGCAAGAGAGTTCGCTCCCTCCTTTTCCATTTGCAAAAGGTCAAATCCCCCTTTACTGTCTCCCATCCCTCCCCCTAAGGACGCACAGAGAAACTTTTTGCTCAAGTTTTTCCCTTGGGCTGCACTTGCCCCCGTTGCTATCCCTGACACACCACTCCTAGGCCCTTATTAGACCTCATGCAGGCAGGTTCCAACTCCTTCCCTGAAACGGACAGAAAAAAAAGTTTCTGCTCCCTTTCTGCCCTCCCTTGTCCCCCGAAATCGCAGCTCCATGGGGAAAATTCCCAGCAGGAGGCGCTGGAGGAGTACAGGGCGCACCAAACTACTGCAGCCTTCCCCCAGGGAACTGCAAATCCTGAATTAACCCTTCCTGCAGCCTTTTCCTTTCCCACTGTGCTCAGCATTTCTCAGTCCACTGCAGGCTGCTCTGAGGCATGGCAAGCCTCCGGAGGGAATGATTTAGGTCAGATTATATGGATAGTAACTCTGCCCCTCAAGGCAAGCCCTAGATGCAGCTGTACAGTCTTGGCCAGCCTAAATGTAATCTGCAATGCGTTGTTGTGTTTTTTTTTCCTCTGAAGACAGCAGCATCAAACCTCAGGGGCCATTGAACTCAATAGGTTGCCTCCTGTCTTACTCATCAGGCTGCATTACTATAAGAAATAACTCCTCCCTTTCTCTTTCCTCCCCGTCAGCTATCCCACACATATGCACCTTGAGGAGACAGCCCAAAAATGCACCTTCACCTCTCTCTGACTGTGCTGTGCCTACAAATAAAGGCATTTGCTTCCTACTGGCTGTGTAGCGCTGCAGGAGCAGCTGTTTCCAGGGCTGCAAGCTGACAGGATGGCTTCTCCTTCTTCAGCAAAATCTGCCGACTCATAGCATCTAATCCATTTTCTGAATGTGATCTCTAGACTTACTGGTCTTAACCCAAGCTTCAGATGTTACCAAATTTAAAGATCACATTAGTTACAGGAATAACCCGGGTTGTGCCACTTCTGCTTTGCTCAGATTAGTAGAAACAAGAGCACTGCCATGCTCACAAATCACTTGACTAAATACAACAGAAGGAGCATCCCAGCCTTACAGAAACTTACACGTGTCCCTAGATGTTGTGGGTAATGTGACAATTTCCTCTTTGCTATCCTTCATGGACACATTCAAAAGAAAAAGATGAAAAACAAGTTGTATGTAGCCACTCAAAGTAAAAAACCAAGAGATTAATGAAACCGCTTTTCATGCTGAGCATGCCAAACTAGGTATCTTTTCCTGAAATCATGAAAAGTTATCTTGAAAACTTTTTCCCAGTACTTCAAAAGCAAAGTCATCTTAGAGCTTGAACAAGTATCTTCACTGAAATCTTTTAAAGCGTATTTCTCCCTATGATGACAAACCACTGTCTTAACTGATCAAGAAGCACTACTTCTATGCTTTATTTCAATTGATCTTGCCACACATTGTA
>RSEF01000022.1:2044666-2055832 GCA_003993805.1 Himantopus leucocephalus
TTTCAGTACTGCCTGACTTGCCCAAGATTACACAAAGCACAAGGACCCCCTTAAATCTCATTACAGCCAGTTTTGGTTTGTGTCTATGGTCTGTGCTTAGACCTGTTTTTCTCATGATATGAGAGGGCTTTTTAGCCCATGAACATAAAGGAGACATTTCCCAACAATACAACAAAAATGCATGCACACGGGATTATTCCTCTAAACACAGTGACAGCGTATGAACTACTCCTACCATTTCCAAGGTGCCACGGAAAGATACAATACACTCTCCTTAATGGCACAGTGTGTGGTGCAGTAACACAAAGAGGTTAACAGTATTTTATCCTGTGGTTTTATCCTTTACCAATTTAAAATTTCCAGGAATTCCAGTTCAAAGCATGGAACTGGAAGAGATAATCTTGGTTGGATTTATAACACATGAACTGATGCAAGCATAGCAACTCAAACTGACACAAAAAACCTCCTGGTTTGATGGTTTAGTGAATTAAATACTTGAGAACCCTTTGCTACCATCTCTTGCCTTCTGGTCATTTCTTTTTCCCCATCCATTTTGTAATTTCAATACCCGTATACCAGAAAAGGAACATCGTTCCAGAACATATAACCATTATACTGGTGTCCCGTAGGATACAGAGCTCCAACTCGCAGCTTTCCCAAAGGTCATCCCATCTGCAACCAGGCACGAACCAGGAGGCAGTGAGAATCCACCCATACAACTCTTCACTGCAAACAGTTTTTACACTGCTCCTCAGCTCTATTATTCTGCAGTGCAGGATGCTGTATTGAAAGGTGAAACATGACCTTTCATATTTGGCTTCAGTATTTGAAATATGCTTATTATAGCTTCACAAACATCCTCTTATGGATTCCATCAACAGAAGCAGAAAAATGAGAGATAAAAGGATGTATCTGGCTGCCTCATCTTTCCTTATCCCCTGTCTACTCAGAGCTATTCTCTACAGCACCATCTCAAGTGCTTTATCCTACCTCATAATAAATGGCCAGGTTATTCTCCTTGAAAAGCAAAGTTAATACCATTTCTAGTCAGTTCTGATGGCCATGTTTGTGAATCAGCAGACCCTTAAAGATTTATCCCTCTCTCTCTTTTTTTTTTTTTTTTTACTGTGNCTGTGGAGGCCTAGAAACTGCACTCCTTTCAGCTGCTGCAGGAATTTCATCCCAATCACAATGGACCAGCTAGTACATCAAATAATCTCCCACACCATTTCTGCTGTCAGAGAGGAAGCAGACAATCACTTAGAAGGCAACACTTACAACCATCTGCCCAACAGCCACAACACCCCTTTGAGATTTTTGGAGTAACTAAAACAAGTGACTGAGCAGCTCTGGCAATGCCAAATAAACAGACTGAGGCTGGCTAGTTACAGACTCTAGGTGCTTCTGAAGTTGTTATTTCAAGAACACACTTCTCTTATACAAAAGCCAAATTCACGCTGCAAGTTTTTACTAACCTGAGGGCTTTTAAAGGGTCTAAGATAGTAACAATGCAAGTGCTGAAAATAGTAAAACTGAAGGTCCTTAAGGTCCAGATCTCCAGGAAACAGGCTTGGAACTCCTATTGGCATCAGTTAAGTATAGAGGGAACATACCCTGGGAATAGGATTAGGCAGGGGGTAAGATTGTGAAAAGGCTTAATGAATGTTCATTTAACAAACAAGAAAAATATGATTATGATGATTAAGCCAACTGAAAAGACTCAGTAAAGATTTATTAATGTAAACATTTTGCAAATGCGTAGAAGATACAAACAAAATGTCTGGAACGTCTAAATTGGCCTCACCATTTAAGTTTTTACAACTAGTCACAGAAAGGGCCAAGAGCTTATCATCAGGACAGCAGAAAATTTAAGAGAGTGAGTATGATAGATCCTGATCTAACCAAGCCTTGCCTTGTGTTGTGGGGATCACAGAATGCCCAAAGGCAGAAGGCATTGCTCAGTACCTGCACAAAGCTCCCCAAAACACGTATCACACTCCTGCTACTGACAGCAAAACAGAGACTATCCCCAGGCTGAGTTGATTCTCCCACACTATGGGACGAACTATATTTCAGGCTTCATAATAGAAAGCAATGGCTGTCACATAACATTATAGCTATTCAGATGCAGTAACAGAAGACAAAAGCCTGGGAGCTTGTCAAAACTCCAAACCCTGAAAATTTAGATCTTATTACTCAGCAATGAAAGACCACAAGATCAGCCCACGACTCAAAAGTTTCAGGATTCAAGTTTTGAGCAATTCCCTTTTCACTCCCACACACTCAGGGGAACAAAAAAAAAAAAAAAAAAAAAAAANGAAAAAACCCAACAGCAGTTTTAATGGAAGTGAAATATTTATATTTCCCTCAAAAAAATGCACAAATAAAAAGAAAAAAAGGCAACTTTTCATCTGCCCTTATTAGTAGTATCAAGAAAACACTTGAATTTTCACAGCTAACGCATGCCATGAGAGCCTCTCAATCAGGGTGTAAAATTTATAATTTAATCTATGCCTTAAGAGTGGTGCAAAGCCATTTTCTCTCTAGGAGGAGTAATGCCAGAGATTAAACCCCTGCAGACCTCTGCAAATGTTTCAATTAAGTTGTATTAGCGTAAAACCAGAGTAATGGGCTGCATTTCATATTCTATCCCACATGTGCATAAATCCTTGACTATCACCCTTAATAACCAAATATAACGCCAAGAATCTGATGCATGCAAGATCTGATGTAGGAAATGAGGTGCACTGGCTGCAGAAGTTTAGTAATTTTTATTCATATACTGCAGAGCTGAGCAACTTCAGCTCGCTGCTGTGAAACTTAACCAGTCAACATACTGCAGTACAACAGTCAGACAGTTTTATTGCTCACTTTCCTTCTGTGTTTTATGGTCAGCAGTACATGCCAGACTATTAAATAATGGGATGCTTATATCTTGCTAAGAAATGTTTGCACATGTGCATAGGAGGAAGATTATGCACATACTGAGAGGTAGAGGTGGCTTTGTGTACACCCCACATAAATTTTTTTGCTGCATAGGCAGCAAGGAGAAAAACCTCTCAAAGGTTTAAAGAATAATTGAGTTATAGGAAAGTATTCCTCAATTGTTCATCCAGATTCTGTGATCAAAAGAAGAACACATCCCGATAATCAGGAATTTGGACTATGCTTACATTCCCTGCAGACCACAGATAGATGATCTCTCTGCCTTTTAATTGTACATGCAGTCCACAAATAAGTACTCTTTTTGACCCACATTTTATCTTTATTGTCACCCATACTGGAAAGTTTTTGGAAGGAAACAGACTCTCTGACTGCATTATAAGCTTTTCACATGCTCTTAAGCGTATTTTAAATGCAGTCTCCTCTCTTCTACCCACTGTATCACCAACAGAACTAACTTCAGCTGGCACAGCCAATATGTGGTCAGCAGAAATGGGAAAACAGGGAAATATTCACACTACTTGCCTCTGGATATTGCTGCTGATATGAGTATTCAACTTCAAAAATATGAAGGATATTAAATTTCTCCTATTATTATCATCTACAGTTGCTCAAACAAATGTTCTTACAGTAGACATCCCTCAAACAAAACGACATACATTAATTATTTTCACTGAGCATTTAAAACTTTGCAGTAGTCACAGGGCTGGTTTCCCAGAGCAACTCTTTGGGGCACACCAACACTTAGGGTTCACTTTGTCTCTGTTCCTTAATGTTCAGGTAGTTCACTGTACTGATGAGAATGTCTCAGGTCTTTAACTGAGTCCATTGCTTAACATGCACGAGTACAGACCATAAGTAGAAAATACCACTGTATAATGGCACAGAGAAATGAAGATTTGTACGCATACATATTCAGCTCCCCCTACAGATAACGACACATGCATGACACAAGGCATGTAACTCAGCTTTTTCTGCAAAAACAATTGTAACAAGCTGTAACTTTTCAATGGAGTTTTGTGTCCAAATTCCTTTGGGATTCCGTGGGCATTTAGAGACGTGAAAATTCCATTTGAATCATTATGTTTGGTATATATTAGGTATGCAGGCAGAGCACTCTGCTTTCAGTCAGCTGAAACAACTGCATTCACTTCAATTTAATATTACTTTGAGATAGAATTGGGTAAGAACAGTAATTCAGAAACACTGAAGACTGAAAACTATTACAACCACANTTTTGGGGTTTCCGTGGGCATTTAGAGACATGAAAATTCCATTTGAATCATTATGTTTGGTATATATTAGTTATGCAGGCAGAGCACTCTGCTTTCAGTCAGCTGAAACAACTGCATTCACTTCAATTTAATATTACTTTGAGATAGAATTGGGTAAGAACAGTAATTCAGAAACACTGAAGACTGAAAACTATTACAACCACATTGTGAAGAACATTAAAATGTGGTGACAAAGGTTTCCAAGACAAAAATAAAGAAATATAAGGAGTGACTTAGATAAGCCACTGGAAGGGGGGAAAAAACATGCTAGAGGTTACAAATGTCAGCAAGGTGACAAGACAGACATTGATACTATTGCTTTCTTCCAACCCCAGCATGTTACTGCTGTGGGATACCTACACGATGTGCCTAACAGTTGCTCTATGACATACCATAAGATCTGACTGACTGATTCCAATCTTGCACAATCCAGTGTAAACTGGATGTTACAACCATTAAGACTGATGAGTTAATACCAAGGAATACAGAACAAGAATTGTGTTCTGTAACTCACCAAATCATGTGGAGGGGTGGGGGGGAAGGAATCTCTGTTGCAATTCATCAGAAGTTGAATTAGCTGAAATCCATCTCAATTATTGCTTTGTATTTTATGGCACCATAAAATACCACTTTTCAGGTGTCAGCCTGAAGATCACTCACAGGTAAGATCACTCACAGGGAGACAACAGGAAAAAGATGAATTTCAGATCGTCAGGTAGCCTTAAGTGGCAGGACTTCGGTGAAGCCTACAGCCCAGTGCCAACTTACAGTAAGCTTCTCATGTGGCCCTCGGTCTCTTGAGTCTAACCACTTCTCATATTGGCAGAAGACCCATTCACAGCAATGAGATTTTGCAAATTAGTAACTGATCTCTTTCAAAATGGGCTGAGCTGGCTTTTTCAAACCACGTACATTGCTCTGCAGCTGGCAAGGTAGGGGAGTTTTATTTTAATTGTCCAAGAACCTTTTTGTTTATGTTTAATTGCTGGAATCAAACAAAAGCAGAACATCTAGTTAATTGATTCTGGGAGTTAAGAACTAAACTTTGAAACTGCAAGGAGGAATCTGCCATCAGATGTTGTGGCCTAGTTTGGAGGCCTGATCCAAAGAGTAAACAAAGCTAATGAATCTTCTAATTAAGCATTCATTGATAAAGCTCAGATGAAAGAAGTGGCTGGCTGTTTCCTCTAGCTCTTGTAATCAAGTGACAGAACAAACTCAAAGCGAGCAAATTAATGTTACTCTGCGCAGCAAAGCAGAATTGGTGTAAGCGATAATAAAATAATGAAAGCTGCTCAGGCACTTACTATATATGGCACAAACAAAGCAAATAGCTGTTCAAGAGAAATAAATGTAATACTTATTAGCATTTTTTCTATGTCTCCCAGATACAGTTTTTCAGTCCTTGCAGACAGAATTCTGCATGGGCTTTGACAATTCATGTTAGTGTTGTCTCATATTAAAAGGGCAGACTTCCTAAAATGTAAGATTCATTCCAATTCATAAAAGAAAAATGCAGCAGGATTAAGAGAATCTAATATAACAGAGTATTTTCATTTGCACATTTTAATTAAACTCATTCAGAGATTTTGATATAATTTTAGACATATACATTAAGATCCAGGTTCCTAACTTCAGGACAAGGGAAAGAAAATGGGACCCATTACTCCTGCTTGTCACTTTCGAGACATTCCCCTGATAGCTAGAGTATTAGTGACATACAACAGCAATTTTCAAGTGTGTTCAGCATAGGGTCAAAACTTAAAACCAGCCCAGACACACGTAAAAATTCTAGCATGCATGAGAATAAACCCCAAAGAAATTTATTCAGGGTTTTCCCCCTCCTAGAGGTTCTAAAGAAAGATGTAGCCGTAAATACAGAAAGCATTGTAGGGCAACTCCAGAAGCCTTAACCAGGCTTTTCTCAGATGTAGTTCCCAGGGCCTTCAATGATAATTCTCTTCTTCAGTTTTTGCAACACACCTCTCTGTGGTAAGATCAATAAAAGGACCTATAGGGAGAGCTCAGCTGTAGGCATGTTTTACTGCATTCCCATAGCACTAAATACCAGCATTGACTGCTACAATGGACCTGTTCCAGCTCTCCCCTTTCTCCTTCAGGACTGCTCTGATCAACCTTATCAATAAAAATCAATCAATTCATAAAACATGGTGCCACTGAATGCCAGTATATTGATTTTTGAATCTGAAGTAAATCTATTAACAGTTACAGAACACTGAAAGGAAATTGCTTAATTATACTTTACTACGTATAGTATCTCTCAGCTGGCTGTTTTGTGAGTGTACGTACTATGCGTAGATCAGGTCTTACCATCTCATTTTATATATTGTATAAAAACTATGATGTTGCACAGCACATCAGAGCTATGTAACATTCTCAAGTGTGGGAGTACCTGATTCCCCACTCTCTCGGAGCTGCACCTTTATGGAGTAGAAACAATAATTTAAATAAAGTACAAACAATGCTTTTGCGTTTCTGACTTAGGACTGCTGAATTTCTGTGCAAATTCAAACTAAACAGGCACAGATCTTTTTATGCTTCAGAAATAAGATCAGGAACAGACAATGCAGACTTCATTCTGCCATCCACCTCAACCGCAAACGTACCTGTTACACTTTCTGCTGGGGAAACCATTCTTTGATTTAAAAAAAAAAAAAAAAGGCAAACAGCAATGCACAAGTGTTTGGCAGCATAGGGGAATTTTCACTGACTCTGGCTGCATTCAAGTTAACTTCTTGGTGCTCGATGAGGTCCTAGCACAAGACTTAGACCTAAACTCTTCCTTGAGGAAATGCCATTCCTAGACTGAGTACATGTTAATTACATAGTATGTAGCAGAGGCAAATGTACAAACAGGAGTGTATTGTCATGGAGTTGCCCGCTTTGCTTACGCAGCAGTAATATGTGACTGCAGAGCTGCCATTTTAGCATGTCACTACTGTTATTTCTGTGTCATTCATCATGATAATTCACATTATTTAGGTCAGCCAACCTACGGGAGGTTTTCAAGGGGAGAACCTGGACATGGGATTCTTCTACCTGAAGTTTGTGTTAGATGAAATCATAAGNGTCAGCCAACCTACAGGAGGTTTTCAAGGGGAGAACCTGGACATGGGATTCTTCTACCTGAAGTTTGTGTTAGATGAAATCATAAGACTCACACCTAACTAAAACAGCAAGAGAGCAGCTTTGGCATCAGCAGATGGACATAATGCTAAACTGCTGGGTGACTCAGCTCATCTTTACTGACTGCCCACTCGCTTTTCTTCAACGTGGTCTTAAACAAAGATGAGACAAATGACACAGACCATTTCAATCTAGTTGGAAGCCAGTCTTTATCCTGTTCCTCTGTTCACTACTACATCAATGGTTTTTCTAATAATAATATATCAAGGGGCTAGATTATACCCTGCAAAAAGCAACAAAAGGGAGACAAAGGGAATGGGGAAATCTAGGTCAGCACTACCCTGTACCTGGAAATACAAGTTTCCAAAGTAGGATGCCTTCAGTATTAGTTTTCTTTTACTTGTAGTAACAAAGCTTCATCCTTACCTCTGAGTCTCACTGAAACTCAACACTGCAGGGCTGTCTGCAGACACACTTTCCCATCTTCCTGGCATGCACTGCCGGCAGAGAGGAAGGGGTTTTCCACTCATTTTCCCTCTCTAAAAAAATACAAGAAAGAATATTAACAGCCTAGAATTACAAAGCTTATTTTCCTGGGATATGAAGGGGAGTTATTTTAGAAGCTGAGATATGTTCCTTTATTAATACATGGCATAATAACTGATACCATTAATGATTAAATCTTACCCTCAAATTGAACATAGTGAAGATTAGCATAAATCCATTGGCATGAAACAAGGTATGCCAGTTCGCATTAGTTGAGTATCCCATAACAATTTGTGTTTAGAAGCTCACTGAATCTCTGACCAAGCCCTCTGTGAATCCTTCCATCCGCTATAATGTCTATATTGCTCATTTCTTCCCTGGGTGCTCTGCAAGCTACACCAGCTACCTCTTTTGTGCAAAAGTCAAAATCAATCTCTGTTAAAGCTAAAATGTATTAGCACATAAAACTATACCCGTGCTGCTGTACTTTGCATATTCAGTGTCTGAATAATGGATAGCTGCTCTAACATGCATGAATGCAACTGCTACTGAAATTTAAATCACAAATTTCAAATAAAATTTTGAGGAGAAGCCTCACTTGCAGTGTTTGTAAATTGAGAGCAATTCCATTGATCTTCACGGGGACACTTCAGATTTGCAATATAAAAATCTCATCGGCTCTACTGTGATATAGTGACGCATAAGCCTCTACTAGCTTGTAGTGCAGTTCATTCCATCTAGCATGAGCTCAGATGAAAACAGACTGTAGCTTGGTACCTCTAATAGGCCATTGCCCTTCACAGCTTAATATCCCTCGTATTCAAGCACCTGGAAACCTATGGAAATGATACCACCCAACAGGAATGTTCTGTTTGAGATCACTAGAAGATAGTAGGAAACATGATTAAGTCAACCCTGCTGTACCTTTAGTAGATGGCTGATATTAAGCAAACATATCTTTGTGCCAGAAAGATTTAAGTACCATTGCAATTAGTGGCAGGCACACCAATTAATTTATGTATATTACTAAGTCTTTCCCCTTTCTTTAGGGAGCAACTAAGCATTTTTGTGGTACGTCTCTCTTAAGAAATGTCCCCCAACCCACACCTACATTTATTCCTTCCTCAATAAAACTTTAAAGAGTTTGTTTTGTACTAAATTTGCCCTTCTGACTCAGAGACACAAATTATCATTGTCTTTCAGAACATCCCATGAAGTCTGTGCTCAATATATTCCTAGCTTACTTCTGATAAATCTGTACTGCATAAATACCGCTTTGTTTCAACCAACCAGTGGCTAATAATCCGAGTCANATTAGCCAGATTAGGCAAAGACGAATATTCAGTCCCTGTGGTCCAAGTCCCAGCCAGATTTGCCTCTAAAGCATTTCAAGGAACAGAGGAAGCAAAGCTAGATAACTAGATACTAATGTATTCTGCTAGGACTACGAACCACGCCCCATTTTTGTTTCTCCATTCATGTAATTACCTGGTTATCAGGAACCACTTCCAACAAAGGACATGGTGAGGACAGCAGGAACTTGAGGAGCACACACACCTTGTGAAAACTGCAAATTGAAGGGAAAAAAAAACCCCATGCTATTCACACATACATGCTGGGGGTTCTGAAGTGAGAGCTGCGTGCCCCCCAGCCTCACTGAGGCCCTGGGCCTCCCTGAGACCCCAGCCACAATATGGCGTCTGCAACACCCTCCCCAGGGCTTCCGCCAGGGCAGTTTATGGAGGATGGGGCAGTTTATGGAGGATGGGGCAGTTTATGGAGGATGGGCGAAGAAGGGTGCTATGCACAACCCTGGTAGTTTGGGGGTGGGGGCAGCAGCTAGGCAGGCCCCAGGTAGGCCCGAGAGGGGCCCACGGTGGGCCCCGGGTAGGCCCGAGGTGCCTGAGGCGAGGGCGGCGTGAGGCGGGTCCCAGGCGGGTCCCAGACGGGCCCAGCGGGGTCCGTGCCAGAGCAGGCGAACGGGGCGCACCGACCCGACCAGCCCAGCCCAGCCCAGCCGCAGCCCCCCGGGCCCGCGGAGCTGACCGGACCGGAGCGGAGCGGAGCAGGGCGGAGCGGGCCGTACCTCAGCGCGGCGGTCGCTCCTCCCCGGCCCGGCCCCGCCCGGCGGCTGCGCCCGCCCGCCCTCCCCGCCGATAAATAGGGGCGGTCGGGCAGCGCCGTTCCGCAGAGCAGCCGCTGGCCCCCCGCAGCGCAGCCATGAGCTCGTACGGCTACGACCCGTTCTTCCCCTCCTACAAGCGGCGGTACGCCGAGAGCCCGCGGCTCCACGTCTCCGCGATGCGCAGCGGCGGCGGGTACAGCTCGGCGCGCTCGGCGTACTCCAGCCTGTCGGCGCCCGTCTCCTCCGTGTCGGTGCGGCGCAGCTACGCCGCCTCCAGCGCCTCGGGCTCCCTCCTGCACTCGGTGGACAGCCTCGACCTCAGCCAGGTAGCCGCCATCAGCAACGACCTCAAGTCCATCCGCAGCCAGGAGCGGGCGCAGCTGCAGGACCTCAACGACCGCTTCGCCTGCTTCATCGAGCGGGTGCACGAGCTGGAGCAGCAGAACAAGGTGCTGGAGGCCGAGCTGCTGGTGCTGCGGCAGAAGCACGCCGAGCCCTCCCGCTTCCGCGCCCTCTACGAGCAGGAGATCCGCGAGCTGCGGCTGGCGGCCGAGGAGGCGACGAGCGAGAAGCAGGCGCTGCAGGGCGAGCGGGAGAGCCTGGAGGAGACGCTGCGGGGGCTGCAGGCGCGCTACGAGGAGGAGGTGCTGAGCCGGGAGGACGCGGAGGCCCGGCTGCTGGAGGTGCGCAAGGGCGCGGACGAGGCGGCGCTGGCGCGGGCGGAGCTGGAGAAGCGGGTGGACAGCCTGCTGGACGAGCTGGCCTTCCTCAAGAAGGTGCACGAAGAGGAGCTGGCGGAGCTGCAGGCGCAGATCCAGTACGCGCACCTCTCGGTGGAGATGGACGTGTCGGCCAAGCCCGACCTCTCCGCCGCCCTGCGCGACATCCGCGCCCAGTACGAGAAGCTGGCGGCCCGCAACATGCAGAACGCCGAGGAGTGGTTCCGCAGCCGCTTCACCGTCCTCAGCGAGAGCGCCGCCAAGAACACCGACGCCGTCCGCGCCGCCAAGGACGAGGTCTCCGAGAGCCGCCGGCTGCTGAAGGCCAAGACGCTGGAGATCGAGGCCACCCGCGGCATGAACGAGGCGCTGGAGAAGCAGCTGCAGGAGCTGGAGGAGAAGCAGAGCGCCGACATCTCCGCCCTGCAGGTGCGGGGGGGCGGGACGGGGGGAGCGGCGGCGGGGGGGGGGG
>RSEF01000022.1:2056154-2070012 GCA_003993805.1 Himantopus leucocephalus
TAAGAATTTTACGCTGTCAATGTTGGTATTTCCAACAGGATACAATCAACAAATTGGAGAATGAGCTGAGAACCACGAAGAGCGAAATGGCTCGGTACCTGAAGGAATATCAGGATCTGCTCAATGTGAAGATGGCTCTGGACATCGAAATTGCAGCATATAGGTATGATGAGGGGAATGTTTTAGTAAGTCAGAACTCAGATCAGGTTCCCATTCTCTCTTCAAGAGAATTCATTTTATTTATCATTCCCCCAGCAGAAGTTTTCGTAGATAGATGTCAGAGTTTAATCAGGTCTTCTCCATTGTCTTTTTATTGGAAGAAGCAGTGCTTTTGAGGTAAAATATTCGCTTTAAGCAAAACCTTCAACGTGTAGCAAACTTCTGTGAATATAATTGTATGTATGTGTATGCATACAGAACTCTGCTGAGCAATATGATCTCAGTTCTCCATCTTTACAGATAAAAATACCGGTTCTGTGCTTAGAGTGAAGAGATTTTGTATCAGTGGAACTTTGTGATACAGATGTCTGCGTTCTCAAAATTGGAAATCCTTTACATGCTTTTAAGAACAGACTTTATTTCTAACTCACAGAAGCAGTCTCCTGGAAAGTAATTATTTTACAGCAGAATTGCTGCTAAATAGCTGTTTAATGTTTTGTCCCAGATACTGTGAGAATTTGTAAATGCTGAAACAGAGTTTCTGTGGATGCCACAAGGGGGAATAATGAGAAAGTGGCTAGAAACCTTACCCAATAGCTAAACGTAACCTCAGATTGTCACATCTGCATTGTTCTCTGCAACCCCACAGACTACCAAAACGTACCTCTAACTTCACCTGCTATAGGAGCCAATCCTAGAGGGTTTTTCCCCATTGTTTCTCCTAACAAGGAAAAGTATTAATTCACCGGTAATATGCACCACTGAAACTTTTACATCATTCCAAGAAGATAGGGTAGCATTGCCACGTAGTTACTCATTATGGGCTAGTTTTGGCACTCTGAAGTGTGCGGTCTCTAGGGCGTGTGCCGCTCAAAGTGTCTTAGTCCATAGCTGAATCTGCTGAATACTGCTGCAGCATAACTAAGTCACTTCTGTGTGCTTTTTTTCTGCTAGGAAACTGCTGGAAGGTGAAGAGACCCGACTCAGTTTCACTAGTGTTGGAAGCATCACCAGTGGCTACACCCAGACTGCCCCGACTTTTGGCAGGTCTGCCTACAGTGGTCTCCAGTCCAGCTCCTACTTGATGACAACCCGTTCCTTCCCCGCCTACTACTCCAGTCATGTTCAGGAAGAACAGATTGAAATAGAGGAAACAATTGAGGCCGCTAAAGCAGGAGAAGCCAAGGCAGCCCCTGCAGAAGAAGGTGAGGAGGAGGAGAAAGAGGAAGGTGAGGAAGAAGCGGGAGGTGAAGAGGCTGAAGAAGAGGAGGAAGGTACTTCTAGTTACTTTCAAATCCCTCTCTTTCATGCTTCATCCTGCTCATACGGGGTAAAACCCAGAAATCCTGATGACTGAGTCTAATGATTAGAGCTCTCTCATTGTCTGCTCACATGAGCAAAGGATCATGAGATTAAGCCCACAGCATTTAATCAGGAAGCCCTGAATATTGCATGGAAGATAAGGTAGACATTCAATATCGGGCACATTATAGAACTGATTATACTCCCTTGAAAATCACTGGGTGTTTTTCAACTCAAGTTCCCAAAACCAGAATGATAATATTTTAACTGCATGTAACGCTATATTCATATGGCAGCAAACAGTACTATTACAGACATCCTCAAAAATAAGGAACAAGGCCATCCTGAGCTAAATACTAATTCCCAGAGGGTAGCCTGTGATAATAGGAACGTCAGCTGACATCTGTGGATGTAACTGTTGGGTTCAGTGGTTAGCAATGTCTATTGCCTGAGGTGTAGGTAGTTTTCTTCAACTAAAGTACATGCCTCTTCCTTGCTGCCCCATACTTTATTTGCCAAACTCACATGTTAAAGAAAATGTAAAAGGAATGTTACCCAGAGTTGCTTTTCCCATGTTCAGTTGCATAAATCTGAAAGATTTAACCTAAAGGTATCTGAAATGCATTGGTTACCATTGAACTATTCTAGGGCTTTGTTGGTGTAAAGATTAATTACAATGAAATGATAGCTAAGGAGCCAATGAGAGAGCAATGGCAAGATTCCTTTCTTCGGATAAGCCTTAAAGCAATGAGTCCACGGTCAATTACTATTTTCCAAGGCCATGATTTTTAAAAGACCTGTAAAGTGTTTCACTCCCTCTGAAATCTAGGAGAAGTTGGTCGTATAGTTTGGTTGGTCTCCCTTGCCAGTCCTAGATAACTGTCTCTGCTTTCATGCAAAACCTTTTGCCAGTCCCATCGTGTTTAGGTGGCTGCCAGCCCAATGTGCGGGGTTGAAGGATGCAGGTATGCTGGCTCCGGTGAAATTGGGGTGAAGAGCAGTACATAGGTGCAAAATGTTTCTTTTTGTATTTCAAAGGCGCTAAGGAAGAATCTGAAGAAGCCAAAGAGGGTGAGGAAGAGGAAGGAGAAGGGGAAGAAACAGCAGCTGAAGAAGGAGAGGAGTCTCAGGAAACTGCTGAGGAAACTGGTGAGGAGGAGAAGGAAGAGAAAGAAGCAGCAGGAAAGGAAGAGAGTGAAGTGAAGAAGAAGGCTTGATTTTTAGGCAGTCTAGCTTCTCATCAGGTCCTCAGAATAAACGATGATTGACTGAGCTAAAATTGCAGTCTCACATATTTAATTCAGTGACCACTGAGGTTTAAAGTTAATGATCTATGATGTTTCTCTCTGTGCAGAGTATCAGTACGCTTGCAGAGCACCCACTGGCTTGCTCCCTGAATGCCGCATGGTCTACACGTATGAGTTCAGGGGTTATGTCTTTCTTGGGTGATTCAGAACCTTAAAATTCAAAAAGGGGAAAAAATAAGTAATGGGAATGAAAGTTACCTTTAACTTGCATTTAAAATAATTATGGAAACCTTGGGTGGGTAAAATAATGGAGGCTTCAATAAGTATGTGCAATAAAGCTAGTCAATAAAGTTACAGAAATGCTTACACAGATTCCTTGTATGTGTCTTGTGTCACTAATGCACTTAAAAGGTTGATGAAGGGGTGGATCGCGCTCGTCTTTCATGCCTGCGTAACAGGATACGGGATACTGGTTTCTGTCTCCAGCTGATACGCTTGGGGGACTAATAGGTTGTTGTGGTTTAGGCCGAATCGGTTACTGGGGATGTAAAAAGGTGTACAAAACTTCTTGATGGGGCTGTAAAATTTCACATGGAAATTTTACAATGGTAAAAACACACTGGGGGGTGAATGCGCTGTTAGCTCCGTGATGGGTCTCACTGGGCTGTTGTACATGCACAAGCTCTCTTTTGCCTTTTGAAAAAAAAGAAATTTTAACAAACCAACACAGAAGCAAAATGCAAACCTGGCTGTTAAACATCTAAGAAGTTGTTCCATGTCTGACAGTTTAGCGATGAAAGGGAGTAATGACTGCGGGTGTAGCTGAGACTCGGAGTATATTAAAAAGAAAAAAGCTGGTGAGGTGTTAGAGGGCAGGACAAGGGCGGGGGGAGTTCTCTGCTGCTTGAACGTGAGCTGCTTTCCTTGGGTGCTGTCTTAAGTCAGTCCACTATGGGCTGAAGAGCCTCACCCTCCTCCGAGTGGTCATCTGGGCCTTCTAAGTTTTGAGTACGAGCCAGACAAAGGTGTAATCTGATCAGGCACAAAAAGCAGCAGAGCCTGACCATTCTGAAAGCAGTTTCAACGTCCTGTAGCCTGAGCCTATTTATTTATGATTAGCTAAAGTTGATGTGTGTAATTAAACCTGGTGTTAAGGGCAGGTACTAGACTAATGCTGCAAATTAAACCATTTTAAATAAACTAAACCCATGGAAACCCACATTAAAACAGGCATGGCATGGCTGCACTAAAACTGTTCCCAGTGACATTTAGCTACGTGGATTTTTGCATAGCATTTTGAGGTAACTTAGTTTTGTACACTGACTTCATGGTATCAGTTGATTTGCGTGGGCTCTCCTTGATGGCTATGTTCAGAGAGAAAGGAAGTGTCTTTTTATACAAATTCCAGGGGTGTTCCAAAAGCATCGCCCTTTTCAGTATTGAAAAGAGTTATAAAGAAGAAAATGATGAATGAGGTAAGCATTTAAAACAATTCTTTCCTTCCATGTTCTCAGGAAAAACAGCAGGAGAAAGAAAAAGAAGCTTTGGTAAAACCATTCAGGGAACAGAGCTTGTATGCACATGTAATAATTCCAGTAACTCATGTTCAGGGAGTTCCAGTGTCCAAATACTTTAATGTTTTCCCCCTTCTTTCTTGGTGTTTTTGATGCTTTTGAGAGCCGGAAGGCAAACGAGTAAATTAATTTTCTCTTTCTTCAACAATGTCTCTTTTTAAGTCTGTCTTTTCCTGTTTCCCTTCTGCTTTTCATGCAGATTTTTCTACATGTGTTTGTGCAGACTCATTCTTACAAAGCAGGTTTTGTTTTCCGTCCCCAGGAAAGCAGCGGTGGGGGGTACTTGCAGTACTGGGGGCAAGAGACTCGACCGTGCTGTTTGCTCAGTGCTTTTAAAAGCTATTGACCGGAGATGTGCTCCTCCTGGTATGCGATACCCTCGTTCAAACACCGCAGAGTACTGAGTCTGAGAGAGGGTACTTGGAAACTCGCCCAAGTGCTGTGTCAGAAAATGCGTAGCCTGGCACTTCAGATGGGAAAGAGGTTCTGCTCCTGCAGAGCAAAAAACACGATCAGAACCCGACACAGCCATTAAATCCAAACCACCGTTGAATAGATTGGCATATATTAAAGCCACTGCCCCATCCTGCCTTTCTCCAAGCACTCTGAGCTCCTTTCAACTTTTCAATACCTGATTTTACCTCCTCTTTCATGTCTTATTTTTGCAGATAAACTCATCCTTCGTTCAGTCCCTTGTATCCCTTTCACTTCTGGGAAGCAGTACAGCTCTCCGAATCTTTGTAACCAGGCTGCTAGGGATGCTCTCGAACCAGCACGTATAGAGATACGCCAGCAAATACATTGCTCCTTGCGGTGTATCGCAGTCCGATCCCCACTCCTTATGTTATTTTTAATGTATTGCAGCTAGAGGAGAGATTTCACGACTCTGCAGGGAACGTGTGAGTCACAGCCATGGCAATGAGCTGCGGAGTGCCAAGCTGCAGCGACCGTCCAGCCTGCTTTGTTACCCCCGGTCCTGCCTCGCTGCTGAGGTAAACTGGTGGGAGGGAGGATGGAGGCGTGCGTTTGCGTGCCGAGATGCTCTCAGGGTTGTGGGGATCCTGCTGGCAACACTTGTTTTACCTCTGAAAATCCAGGAGCTGGCTTTGACGCAGTGCAGTAAAAGCAGGCAGAGAGAGACACGATAGAAACTTTAACCCAAGTTGCTGCTGCAAGTAAAGCCGCGAGTCTGTCCCTGAATTTTCTCTTGCTGTTTGGGCAGACGGGGTCTGGCTCAGGCTGAGATCCCATCGCAGGGAAGACACATCCAAGGAGGTCCTGAATGCTTTTCTCGAGATACACGTAGACGCACACTCCCCTTCCGCTCAGTGAGAGGAAAACTTGTACAGGTATAATACCCAGATTCTAGGAATTTGCCTTCTAGTAACTAAATAACTGACAATCCATCATTTATTGCCTTCCTAGATTAGTTGAGGGTAGTTTAATGTGGAACGGGGAAGGAAGGAAGCCCACATGTGAATGGGAAAAGCACAGACCCTGATGCCTGGAGAAAATTCTAGTGCCTGACTCAGCTCCCTGGCGAATGCAAACTATTTGTGTTCTCTAACACTTCCCAGACTGTTTCCACCTGGAATTCAGTTCTGGGATGCTGAAAATCTCCTATTCGTAGCTCCTCCACAAGCCGGTACCGTAAAAAGATTCCATTTTAGAGCCCTCCAGCTCCTGAAGTCACGGGGGTCTTGGTGGTCTACCTTAAAAAAGATGCATAAATCTTCACAGTAACTTCCTTTAATTATTGTTTTTTCCTTCACGGAATCTTTCGTATTGATCAATGAACTTCTGTGTCTGAAAGTAATTAATCCCTTCACTGGTTATTCACAGTCTGAAGAAGTAATTGATGCAGAACAAGCAAATAACATACTATTTATGCATCTCTGCCCTGGAATTATGCTATCTTTTGAAACCGTTTGATTGCAGATGTCAGTAGACAAAACCTCTTGGCAACATTAAATATTAATCGGTTCTTATAGTTTTATAAATATTTAGAAATGTGTTAACCAGTTGCTTATTTCTCTTAGGATTTGATGGAAACATTTGCAGTGGGAAATAGACTAAACTCACAAATTTATTTTGTGTGTTAGAGCAGAGAAAAAAAAAAAGATGCAGTTCTGGGTAATAACTAAAGGCTGAAATATCTTTTGGGTGGAAAAGGGGGGGAAATGAGGCTATTTTGAAATACACCATGCCAGTGGGTAGCCCGGGAGTTTGTGTCGCTGTGCAGCCACTTCCCAAAAGCATTTGGGGAAGCGGAGGTGCCCTGGGCAGTAGTGTCGATAGAGCCCCCCCGCACAAGGAACTGCAGTCCCGGTTGGACTGCCGGCGTGCGAGCAGAATCAAAACCAGGCAAATAATAACCTCTAGGTCCTTGTACCTGTACCCTACCAGAACTGAAAAGAAAGCGTAACATGAAAAATAGCAAGCCGGTTTGGGATCCCACCTGCACCTGTGTAAGCCCACGTTAACGGTGTGCTCGAGTCTCCCACTGACAGCAACATTTAATTCACTGTACAAGGTGACCCTTCTTCGCCTGGACGCTGAAGATGTCCGACTTTCAATAATGAGGGGTGGTAGCCCACCGGCTTCACAGTTTCTGACATTTTAGCAGATTCTGGAGCTTATTTGGAAGCATGGAAAGAGAAAGGTTTATGTTAAATATTGGTCTCTGGTTTAGAATTTGGTTTTACTCTTATTGTTCTCTTGAAAATTTTGATTAGAAAAAACCAGCTTCACTGCTCACAAACCATTGGGCATTTCTATATTTTAACATAACTTGGTGCAAACGCTGACTGACAATAGCTGAGTGTGACTGGGCACTTAACAACTTCTTCATAAAGGTATAAGTATTTTTATGTCACATCCACATGTAACCTTCACAAATAAGCTCGCTGCAGAGAAGCTGCCATTTAATTTGCTAACTCTGCTTTAATTAAACGTCACTCAACCAGCAAGCTGTTGAGCACAGATTTCCATTATTGATATCAGCAGGAGAAACGTTCATTACTTTGCTACACAAAGACATTCAGATTTATTTGAAAGCCTTATCTGCTGTGGACTTTTAACAATTTCTCCAGTGAAGAACATGCAGAACCCTTTCAATTAAAAACTACTTGATCTTCAATTATTGATAGGGGAAAGAATTGGAAGGCATGTGCAAATCATAAAGCTTTTGATCAGACCCTCAATTAGTCAACGGATTTCAGGACAGTCCATGTGCTGAACCCAGGCTTAAAAATTATTTGCATTTCTTTGCTAGTTATGGTAGATAAGGCAGGAGCAGCGTTCTTTGTTTTCCTTTTGAAACACGTTAGAAATAAATAGAATATTAATCCCATAATAAGACATATCAGTTCCTCAAACTGGAGTTGGGGCCCTCCTCCTTTTCCCTTTGTTTCATTTGTCTCCATTTATTTTCCACGTAGTGGGATTTTAGAGGGCCCTTTATTTGGATTTCTCCTTAATAAAGCCAACCTGCAAGTAGCAGTAGACACAGGCCAACGCTTAGGAGGCCTTTCTACGGGAAATGCAAAAATGCTTTAGTTTGGTTTTAGCTGTCAGTCATACCAGGTATAATCCGAGCCCTACCCAGCCTCGGGTCTGGAAGGGTCTCGTTTCTACAGCTTTTTNAGACTCTGGAAGGGTCTTGTTTCTACAGCTTTTTTTTGAACGGACAAATACATAAAAAACCAATTAGGAATATTTTTGTTACTCAATACCAGTGTAATTTCTGGGACAGTTTCCTTTTTTTCCCCAAGAATCCATTTGCTCTCAATTTTGGAATTCTATGTTTAGAGGCAGATGTGNTGGAAGGGTCTCGTTTCTACAGCTTTTTTTTGAATGGACAAATACATAAAAAACCAATTAGGAATATTTTTGTTACTCGATACCAGTGTAATTTCTGGGATAGTTTCCTTTTTTTCCCCAGGAATTCATTTGCTCTCAATTTTGGAATTCTATGTTTAGAGGCAGATGTGTCTCATTTGAGGCAAAGAATTGATAAGGGTGGTCCCATATAATTAAGGCAGGAGGGAAAAAAAGAAAATCCAAAGCTATCCCATTTTGGTGAACACACGGTGTCTTGGTTGAGATTACTCAGTGGGTCTGTGCACACTTACATGACAAACGAGCGTCATAGAAGATACCACAACCAGTTGTGGCTCACAGACAGATTCAATAGACTCCTCTTTACTCTGGAAAGCATGGAGTACAGCTCTTCAGTATCTGCTTAAACCAGCTCAAGTATTTGTGCTGTATTACAGGAAATTTGTGCATCATTTCCAATTCAAACTGGTGTTCTAAATGAGGG
Organism: Himantopus leucocephalus; assembly: GCA_003993805.1. Classification (NCBI taxonomy): domain Eukaryota; kingdom Metazoa; phylum Chordata; class Aves; order Charadriiformes; family Recurvirostridae; genus Himantopus; species Himantopus leucocephalus. The sequence continues at coordinate 2,064,761 of RSEF01000022.1, forward strand.
GGTGAAGAAAAGGGAAAAACTCAAGCAACTTTTCAGCCCATGCAGCCCTGTTCCTGTTCAGGACAGAGCATCGAACTTCAGGGAAGGATTTGAGTTGGAAGAAAGTCACCAGACAAGTCAGGTTTTCAGTATTNGAAATTTGTGCATCATTTCCCATTCAAACTGGTGTTCTAAATGAGGGGGTGAAGAAAAGGGAAAAACTCAAGCAACTTTTCAGCCCATGCAGCTCTGTTCCTGTTCAGGACAGAGCATCGAACTTCAGGGAAGGATTTGAGTTGGAAGAAAGTCACCAGACAAGTCAGGTTTTCAGTATTGACCTTTATTGAGCAAGAACTGCTGTGACTGTTTTACATCAAACAACAAAAGGTTGCGTACTGTGCATGTCAACTAGGTTCTCCCATGAGCAAAAGTCCACCCTAATTGCACCAGTGAGGTAAACATAATTATTTATAAGTAGCTTTTTTTAAGGCTAGGAGAGTTCTGGTTCTCATGAATATTCTATTACTGTTTTCTGTTTGTTTTTGGCTCAGTTGGTTCTTTGCATAATACATCTTAAGTCGTTCCTCAGATATGTCCCTCCAACAGCTCAGGAAATTCAAAAGCTTCCTTTGCACATTTCATCTCATGCACTATTATTAGTATTATTTTTTTTTTAGTTCCCCAAGCTCTGTGGAGGGAGTACATCTTGAGCCTGCATGCATTCCCCCCCCCTCCCCTATATTGCACAAAAAAGTAAAATACTGTGTGTCTGGAGCCTCCATGAGAGAACCCGTTCTGCTTTGAAGCCGTCACTCACATGCATTTTGCAGCTGTCATATGGCTTAACCTTTTGCACCAACCCAAGCTCTTGAATTTTTTAATTTAGCTATGATTTATTTTATTCGGTCTCTTTAACCTCTTTTACTACAGCATGTGAAGTAACTTTCTCCACTTTCTTGGTGGACACTAATTTCTCCTCAAAGCTCTCTTCGTGTTCCTCTACCTTCTGAGTGACTGTCACTGACTTCGTGATATATGTGGTCGTACTGTCCCCACCTTCACCCGTGATTTTCTCTGCTTTTTTGGTTACTACAATTTTCTCACCCTTATCATCAGTTGGACTCACATCTAGGCCATTGGTGACAACTCCCTTGTCTTCCTCCTCAACCTCCTTCTCTTTGGATTCCTCCTCGTCCTTCTTCTCCTCCACCTCACCATTCACTGCAATGTCTTCTTTCCTGGACTCCTTCTCTACCTCTGCACTAACTTTTGTTACCTTTGTGACAGTGATGGTCTCCTCCACCACAGCCTTTTCATCTTTGACCGGGGAGGCCGGCTTCTCTGGAGAACGGGGCTTCTCCGGAGTCGCCGGCTTTTCTGGAGAGCGGGGCTTTTCTGGGGTCACTGGCTTTTCTGGAGATCGAAGCTTCTCCGGGGTCGCCAGCTTCTCTGGGGTCGCTGCTTTCTCTGGGGCTGCAGGTTTCTCTGGTGTCGCAGGCTTCTCTGGGGTTGTTGCCTTGTCTGGAGAGGTTACCTTTGGTGTCGCTGGCTTCTCCGGAGATGCTGCCTTCTCTTCCTCCTTGGCTGGTTTCTCACCACCTTTCTCCACCTTCTGTTCTTTTCCTGCTTCTGCAGCTGTTTCTTTCTGGGCAGCCTTGGCCGGCTCCGTCACAGGGGATTTAGGGGGTGACTTTGAGGGAGGTGTTTTGACCTTCTCTACCTTTGCTGTTACCTCTTCAGCTTTGCCCTTGGCCTCAGGTTCTTCCCCCTCTTCCTCAGCCTCCTCCCCTTCTTCCTTTTCCTCTATTTCTTCTTTTTCAGAACCTCCTTCTTCTGCTGCATCAGACTTTGCAGCTTCTTCTTCCTCCTCCTCTGCTTCTTCCTCCTTCTCTTCTTCCTCAGGTGCAGCTGCTTGTTCTGCAGCAACCTTCTCTGAAACAACTTCTTCCTCTACAGCTTCTTCTGCTTTTTCCTCCTCCTGTTCTTCTTGCTGGGCCTTGGCTGCCATTTCTTCTGCAATAGCCGCTAGGGCATCTTCCATTTCAGACTTCTCATCCTCTACTTTTGTCTCTTCGATGATTTCTTCTACAAACTTGTGCTGGACCTTCAGCTTTGGTGGTTCAATTTTTGTTTTCTGAATTTTAGTGGATGCTATTGTGACAGAGGGTTGTCTGTGTGTGAATATGGGTCCAGTAATGCTTCCAGAGAAGGCACTGAATCTTGTCTCTTCACCCTCCAGTAGCTTCCTAAGGGAATCGGGAGGAGGAAAAAAAAATAAAATGATGAGCATAGAAACCCACCGTAAAGGACAGCTATTGGAATATTTCCCTCTGTCAGCAGGATGAAACCAGTTTGTATGTGGAATATGCTAGAGCTGATCAGCATAATCCATCGCTCACAGCCCCAGTTCAGCTTTCCTTGAATCAGCTCTTTTGCAAAATTCATATTCGGCAGACAGCCTTTAGCTTGGTTTGCATACAGCAAGTGTAACACCTTTGGCTGACCAGCTGAAATTCATCCTTAACGTCAAGAACTTTAGTATGGCATAATCATTTTGCCATACTCTGTGCTGATTTAACTTCATAGGATGCATTGTGCTTAGGTGAACTGAGAATTTGACACAGCCAACAGACCCAAATCAAATCTTGTGGCCGAGACATTCAAAGCCGATTGGAGCACAGGTCCTATTTCAGTGGTTCAGGCAACCACCTTTCTTGTGTGGCTATGAAGACTGAAGACTTCAGAGACTTTTCTTTAGCTAACTTTGGCAAACAGCTCTAGACCCTGGGGTATCTGTGTGTTTGTCTGAACAGCCTCAGGAATTTAAGCAGATCTGGAGATGGGGTTTTTGTTTTTACTTTTCTTACATTCAAATGCATGTTTTTCATCTAAGCCCGTGACCCAGAAAAATCAGCAATTCTCCAATGAGAGTTCTAAAGTGATGCAAAGGAGACTAAAAAAGCCTGCCAGGTGATGGCAATAGCAAGCAGTGTTCCTGCTCCAGATTAGAGCGGATGCCTTTAAAGGAAAGTTGAGCAAGAAAAGCAAAAGTGTTTGTGACAAGCAGATCAGCACTCCCTGCTTGAAACCCTGATCAAGCAAGCGCACTGTCTCTCTCAAGCGATAAAAGGGAATTCAAATGACAAGCACCGCTTGCTTGGCATATGCAAAGCAGAGTAAACAGGAATTAAAAATAAACTTGTCTTTTGCTGCCTCTTCTGCTTTTGTAACCAAGGGCAGAATGCGGCACCAGGGTGCCACCGCACTGAGTCATGCTGTCCTGTGCCCACCGGGCTCGCTGGGAGCTTTGCCACTGATGACCAGAGAGCCGGTCCCTAATGAACTCTGGGTTCTTATGCAAACCCTCTGCGGTCTGCGCAGATTCCAAAATGGTTGTAATAATTTAGTCAAGCTCCAATTTTACTTGTGTTCACTGCATGCAGATATTTCTTATGTGTGATAAAGCTTCCCGAGCCAGCAGCATCTGCAGTGCTATTAATATTCCAGACATGTCCGCAATGATCCTACTGTACCTGTATGCAGCAATTTCAATATCCAGGGCCATCTTGACATTGAGGAGGTCCTGGTATTCCCTCAAGTGACGTGCCATTTCCCACTTTGTTCCTCTAAGCTCGTTCTCCAGCTGATGGATCGTGTCCTGCAACAGAGAGGCAGAAAACCTCTGTGACACAGACGGAGGCTTCGCGCAGACACAGAGCGGAAAAAGTTCTCGAAAGGCACTTTCAGGAACTCGTTCCCAGGGAGGCAGTGCCGGGATGAGAGCGGACCCCCCCCCCCGGCTCCCACCGCCCTCCCCGACATCTCCCTCCCCCCGCAGCCATCCTCCCCCCTCCCCATCGGGTACCCGCGCCCCCNCCCCGCAGCCATCCTCCCCCCTCCCCATCGGGTACCCGCGCCCCCCCACCGGGGCCGGGCGCATCCCGAGCCCCCTCCCCGCTACCTGGTAGGTGGTGAGGTCGTTGTTGTGGCGCTCCTCGATGTCGCTGAGCTGCCGCTCCAGCGACTCCTTGGTGCCGCGCACCGACTCCAGCTCGATGCTCTTGGACTGCAGCTGCCGGCGGTACTCGGCGATCTCCTCCTTGGCGGAGCGAATGGCCTCCTTGTTCTGCTCGGCCGCCTCCGTCAGCTTGGCGTAGCGGCACTTGAACCACTCCTCGGCCTGGTGCATGTTGTGGTCGGACTGGCACTCCAGCTGGGCGCGGATCTCCTTCAGCGCCGTGGTGAGGTCGGTCTTCAGGTAGTCCTTCCTCTCCACCGTGGCGTGGGACGCCTGGAGCTGCGCCAGCAGCTCGGCCACCTCCTCCTCGTGGTTGCCCCGCAGGAAAGCCACCTCGTCCTGCAGCGACTGCACCTTCTTGTCCAGCTCCGCCCGCATCAGCGAGGCCTCCTCCATCTCCTTGCGCAGGGCGCGGATGGTGGCCTCCGTCTCGTCGCGCAGCCGCGCCTCGTCCTCGAAGCGCTCCCGCAGGCGCTGGATGTCCTCCTCGATGTGCTCCGAATCCAGCTGGATCTGCGCCTTCTCGTGGCTCACCTGCTCCAGGGCCCCCCGCAGCTCCCGCAGCTCCTGCTCGTAGGCATCGCCCAGCTGCGCCCGCCCGGCGTGTTTCTGCCGCAGCGCCGCCAGCTCCGCCTCGATCTCCTTGTTCTGCTGCTCCAGGTAGTGCACCTTCTCGATGTACCCGGCGAAGCGGTCGTTCAGCCCCTGCAGCTGCTCCTTCTCGTTGGAGCGGCTCAGCTTCAGCTCCGCCGCCCCGTTCAGCAGCGAGGACTGGCTGACGTCCAGGCTCTCGGCCGAGCTCAGCACCGTGGAGCCGTAGGCGGCCCGCGGCCCCCCCAGGTTGGGGCGCTTGTAGGAGGAGGAGACGGTGCTGCCCGAGCCCCGCGACCACGACTGCGAGCGGAACCCGCTGGACGGGGAGGCGCTGGCCCGGCTGTAGGTGGCCCGGGTCTCGGTCACCCGGCGGTACGAGGGGTTGCCCAGGGGCTCCATGGTGTAGCTCATGGCGGAGCACTCGGGGGCGGCGGCGCGGCGATGCTCCGGCGGCCGCCGCCCTTTATATAGCCCGGCCGGGCGGCGGCGGGGCGGCCCCGCACACGTGTGCGGAGGGGGGGGGCGGCCTCCCCCCGGCCCTGCCCCGGACCCGCCTCCCCCGCTCCGCCTCCCGCCTCCTCCGCTCCTGCCGCTGCCCCGGCTCCCCCTTCCCCGCCCTCCCCCGCTCCCGCTCCCCCTGCCCGCCCCCCCAGCCCCTGCT
>RSEF01000022.1:2070112-2110065 GCA_003993805.1 Himantopus leucocephalus
GCCCTCCATTCCCTTCTTTCTCCCCCTGCTCCCCCTTTCCCTTTCCGCTGCTCCCGTCTCCCCCCTTCCCTAGGCCCTCACCCTCTTTCTTTTCCTTTCTTTCCTTTATTTTCCTTTATTTTCATTTCTTTCCTTTCCTTTCTTTTCTTTTCATTTCTTTCCTTTCTTTTCTTTTCATTTCTTTCCTTCCTTTTCTTTTCATTCCTTTCTTTTATTTTCATTTCTTTCCTTTCTTTTCCTTCTTTTAACGTCTTTCCTTTTCTTTTCCTTTCTTTTAACGTCTTTCCTTTATTTTCTTTTCTTTCCTTTATTTTTTTTTTTGCCCTTTCCTTTCCCCTCTCCTTTCCTTTCGTCTCTTTTCCCTCTTTTCTGCCTCCCCCCNCCCCTCCCGCAGCGGCCATGGCGGAGCGGAGCGCGGTGCCGGTACCGGGCCGCTGCCGGGGGCGGCGGAGCAGCGCCCGGCGGATCCCGCAGGGTACGGCCCGGGGCCGGGACCGGCACCGGGGGCGGTACCGGCGGCTGCAGCACCACGGACAGCTCCCGGCGGGCGCGGGGAGCGGGGGGCAGCGGGGGCCGCCCCGCCGCGGGCACTGCGGGGGGCAGCGGGGGGCGGAGCGGGGCAGAGGGGTCCCAAAATGCCCCCCCTCCCCCGCACCCCCCTTCCCCAGGCGGGGTCTGACAGCCGAAGGTCAGGAGCGGGGGTGGGGGTGGGGTGGGGGGGGCGGGGGGGCCGCCGGCTCTGCGGCACGGAGAGCTCCCGGCGGAGGTTTCGCCCGCCCGGGGTGGAGGGAGCGGGCGTGGGCAGGGGGAGGCTGGATGCGGCCGCTGCAGTGCTACAGCAGCCCGGCGGTAAACAAGAGTTTGAAAGGCACCCCCCCACACACACCCCCCCAGGCATCCAAAATCCTCGCTCTTGATTCTTCTTTCCCTCCCTTTCTTCCCCCCTTTTCCTCCCACCCTCGCGTTTCAGTCTAACGCATGGTGCATCGCTTAGAAATAAATTCTCTTTCTTTGAAACCTTGTTAAAAATGATGTTTTGCACAGCACAAAATACTTTGTATGGGTTGCATTTCAGTGGCTAGCTGCCCTCCAGGCTCTGAGCCCCTCTCGGATGGATTGCGGCTACACAGGCAATGGATTAATAATCTGCAAAGAAAAAAAACCCACCCCAAACTGCTGGTGCTAGAAAAAGCCCTGCCACCACTCCCATTGCAAAGCGGAGGGATGCTGAGGTGGGGAGGTTTTAACTCCTCGTCCAGAAAGATGCTGAAAGGGGTCTGCCTGTGCTCAGCAGGCTGTGAATTTTTAAGCAGGTGATCTTGCTAACGGGCAAAATCCTTCTCAAAAACTGCCTTCTTGCCTTTAACGTGGGACATGCACGGTTCCTGCCTGTGCTGCTGCTGTGTCTTCACTGTGGAGAGTTTGGGAACTCTGAGGGACAGGGTTAAACTTTGCAACCACATGGAGCGCGGTACCTCTGCTGGCTCATTAATATGATGCTGTCATAGGACTGCAGCACTGCAGTCACTGGAGAAGTCAGAATTATCCAAGGTATCTGCTGAATCGTATTTGCAAACAGGCAGTTAGAGCCACTGTTTAACCTCTCTGGAGCTTTATATGATGAACATAGAGAAAAGGTTTTATTATTTATTTTATTAGTTATTGAAGCAATCATGGGTTCTAAATTTGCTCCATTAATTTGGCTAAAAGTTTTCTCCGTAGGCAGAAAGCATCCCTTTGGATTTAATTGGAAGTCAAAACAAAATTACTCTCTATTATGACATTGCATTTTATTTCCTTTTAGGGAAAAAATACGTTACGATCTGCTTTTTTCTCTGATAAGTAGAGACTGGGAAGGGGGGAACAGATCATGTCTTTATGCATAGGGAAAACTTCCTGTAAAAGGAAATGTATGGTTAACAGAGGTGCTTGGGAGTTTTTATTACCCTTTTAATCTTCTGAAAACAAGTGAATGGTGTTGAAGAGCAAGTAAGGAGCTTACTGAACTTCTGAACTTCGTAATAGAACTCCCTTGCATCAAATACCTTGATGCATGGATTGTTTTAAATCCATTTACCTGGTATGCAAAAGAAATTGTTGTTTTATAATCGAGCAGTGATAGCATTTGACTTATTTATTTAACATTGAAATTCAAGCAATGTAAACTTTTATAGAATACAATAATTTTCATAATACATATTGATTACCTTAAAACCCAGGGTATTCAGATGAGAAAATGTTTGCGTTCACAAAGGCATTTACAAGCACATACAGAAATCCTTCTGAAATAAAACACATTGTTTTAATCTAAAACACATTCTTGCAATGTTCGTTTCTGATCTGTAATCAGACGCAGGTGGCCGGTACTCCTGCTCCGTTCTCCTGAAGGTGATCTGAAGGTTAGAATGAGTCAGGGAAATCCGTCTGACATGTCGCCTTATTTCTGATGAGCAACTAATCCCTTTTTCTATCAATATCCTCTTTGGAGATTTTGAAATGCAGGCTAATATTTCTGCTTATAGAGAACTTTTTGCCTCAAAGTTTAACAAACGAGCATTGCTGCGTTGGAGCAGACAGCAGCCTGATGTCTCAGGTTTTGAAGCAGAAGAAGGGAAGGAACAGGCACTCCCACAGCATCGAAAAGCAGCAGCATTGATTTTAATCTTGATTATACACCGTTGACAAACCTGCATTAAAGAATTACTATAAAGGGATGCAGCTTCCTTAACAACAACAACAAAAAAGAAATAAAATACAGAAGGCGGAGCTGCACGACAGCCTGACTGCTTCCAGATAAAGGAGTTTAAGATATATCCAATGATAATGAATTAACTTGAATATCTTTTAAAAAATGATAGATGAGTAGAAGAAAGGGTTTTTTGGGTTTTTTTTTTTTAGGTTATATAAAGAGAGTAGGATGAAGAGGACTGGACAGATAGCATAATGTTAGAACTATTAAAATAATTATCAGCTCAAAGGGGACTTCTCTTGGTAAGTGGCTGCCTATTTTTAATATAAGCCTGAATTAAGCTTAAGAAACTTAAGCCTGAATAGGTCTTAGTGATATCCATGCCAGGAGGGCAAACAGTAACATCAGAAGGAATTTTGTCAGAGTGAAAAAAAGAGTAAGGAAATCACAATTTGGTCCACTTTTTGTGTACCATCCACGCCACAGAGAAATGTAAATCAGTGTGACTCTCTAGGCCAAGGAAGCTATACCGATTTTTATCAGCTGAAGACCTTGATATCCTAGAACCTCGCTGGTCAACATAAACTTATAATAAATAACGGCCCAGATAATCAGCTGGTGTAAATTGGTCTCATTCCAGCAGAGTCAAGAGAGCAAGGACGGACATTTCAGCCCAGCTGGGGATGTGTCCTAATAATATTTACACAGCGACAGCAATGGGAGAAAACACTCAGATTTATGCACTGAGGGCCCGGTCCTGTACGGTGGCGGATGTTCCCTGAAAAAGGCTTTAGGACCTGTGCACAAAGTATCTGCAGCATCATTTGGGGCCACTTGGTGCAATGAAGGAAGGGGGACGCAGTGGCCGGGAGGGGACTGGACCGGGGACATTCCACCTCTCAGGCTGGCCGGGAGTGGTGGCCAGGCCGGGCATCCCGACGGATGCAGCGCGGCCAGGCTTCCCGATAGCACGCCATGGCAGGAAGTGCATGGATCCTAGTGGGAAACGCTTGTGCTTTGAAAAAATTATATGTTCATTTTCTTTCTGTTCTAAACTGGACTTACTCGGGACAGAACTGTAACACGGTAACATTTCCCTAACACATCCCGCTTTTCGTCATTCCCATTCAGCCAGTGGTCATATTTCAGGACCTTAAATCCAACATTTCCAGACCTTTGCATTATTTTCTTCATGCAGAAACGCTTTGTGTTGCATTTGAAGACAATACGTTTCTGAAAACACAGTCCTGAAGCAGCATTTGCGTTCAGTTTACCAGCAAATGAAAATTTCTTGCAAATTCCTACAGATTGTCCCCGAGCTGATTGCTGCTATTCGCTTTCCCTGATTTATTTGCTGCAAGACAAACGCGCAGGCCTACGTTTTCTTCAATGCCAACACCAAGAATGATTTCACAGCTACCAACGTACTTCAGTCATTTACTAACTTCAAAAAATTAAACATTTACCGCACTGCCTACACTTTTCAGTGGTGTTTTCTTTGCATTTTAAAAACACTGCATTGCACACTCATTTTATAAGTCCTGTAATGCAATGTCCTCTTCCATGGCCACCTCCTGCCCTGTTTCAAAGGGCCGGTTCTGGAGCTTGGTGAATTCACAAAGGAGCAGCGATGCCGAATTACTCCAGTGAAGGGCTTAGCCTGGAGTCTTGTGATTAATAATAGAAAGATAATAAAGAAAAGTTTCGGATCCCACTATAAATTACTGCAGCTTTCCCTGGCGTTACATGGGATAATGGCATTCTCTTGGGTAAGAGGGAAAGGGAGATTTTGTGCCTCCATCTCCATGACAGATATTCACGTCTCCCGTTTTCCACGAATACATTCAAGCACCATATTGAGCCCTTGGCCAGCAGAACCCCTGTCCACGCTACCTGAACTGGATATTGAACTCAGTTCCACTGCTTCTTTAAACTGCTCTTTGCCCACTTAACTACAGCTGAGCGATGAACTCGCTATGTGAAAAGCAGATTCAGCACACAAACGAACTGTGACCCTTCTTAATGACAACATCTCTGAAGCGATGGCCATGTACATTAGACAGATATCGGAAAACTTGGTTCCTACCAGAGAATTGCATTGTAGATTCCCGTACCAGAGAAGCCAAAACCTGACAAAGCAGAAATAAGACTGCCTAGAACAGCTTTTTTTAGGCAGAAAGAGTTTGGAGGTGAAGGTTAGTGAAATAGAGTCAGAAGAAAACCCGCACCTACTCAAGAAAAGGAATCAACTTCAATGAAGATGCTGAGCCCCAGTTCCCTCTCTGGTACTATCCTTTTATACCCTCAGTTGAACAGAGACGCACCTCTGATGCGACGGCCCTGCTGTAGTGCCAGAGGGATGCAGATGGGTTTGGGTGCAGTATGGGAGTTCGATCCTCTGCCCGCGTAGCAGAAAACACTGAAAGAATGTAGCAGGCAAGACCGCTCTAAGGGCTTCAATAATAACGATGTTTAGTGCCTTTCTGTTAATGACACTGTCTTTTAACCATAGTAGTACCGTTTCATCACAGCCCGCTTTCTCCAAGTGTCCCGATGCTTCAGATGGATATTCAACCCCAGTGAACACCCAACACAGCCTTTGATGAGACTGAAAGTACTAATTTATCCTCGGACTGGAAAAAGGGTTCATAACAGAGATACATCCGCAGAGTTTACATGTTTTAAAACTAGTTTCAGTGGGTTGTTGCAAATCAATGTGTCAGAGAGAACTGGAGTTGATGGGGTAGACGATGGGTGAGTCAGGGTATTACTGTCCGTTTAGAGGTGTGTGCCAGGGGTTGGAATAGCATCGGATCTGGAAGTCACAGCTGAGGTCCATTAGCTTAAATTGCCTTGCCTGTTTGGTTAAAATTCAAATCAGAGTTTCTTGATTCCATGCCGAACTGCACACTGAATTTCACATGTGACATCTTCTAAAAGCCGTAACTGTAACGGGAATTGTACGCTGCTGAGGAAAGTCAGTCGGCAGTAACCCATCGTCTGTGGTCGTAACTTTGAATTACGGGATTAGCAGGACGGCAGAGGAGTAAGATGGGATCATATACTGATGTGCCCTAATCAATGGTTAGGAAATGGTTGATTTCAGATTTTCTGGTCTCTCTTGGAAAATTTGTCTGTATTCAAGGTATTAAATCACCTAATTCTGCCTTTTGTAGAACTGACCAATTCAGGCACACAATAGACCAGACATTGCAAAGGATCAGCTCTGAGCCACAGCCCAGGCAAAGAAAAACTCACATTTAATTGGCATAGATGAAAAGCAAAGGAAGTAACATGGCTTTGTTCCCTTGATGCTTCTACGCTCTGCTTGGTTTTATGGCTCACTGGTCATTTTTCCTACGTGTATTGTCTGATGTTTCAAACTGAACTATCCTGAACGTTGCCATCCAGAAAATAGCACAGCTCAGGATAGCAATCTTGTAGTGATAAAGTGATCAAAAATAGCTCTTCCTACCTCGTTTTGAGAGGTTCTTTCCTAGCACTCCCTTTCTAAAAATGTAACTTTGAAAAGTGGCCACAATGCTTCCTTTTATGCCCACTTTTCCTGGAGTTGTACATACCGTATGACAACACTGCCATAGGGCAAAACTATTTCTGGAGTGCTGCTTCCAAGGAAAAATGGAGAAAAATTACTGCAGACTGGAAATCAGAGAAAGTTAGCCACAGCAATGGCTAACTTTGACATCGGTTATCACAACCCATACGTCACGCTAGCAGTTAGTGGCATTATTGGTTCAGAAGTCCCATTTTTCAGTACGGTGGCAGCACACAGGCGGGGAGGTCTGGCCGGGAACCGCCGCCGGCTGCTCTAACCACGGGGCTGATGTGTAAACCACACCTACCTTTAGGGTCAGGTTTTAATATCCCTCCTCTCTGGCCTCGCTTGCTCAGAATATCCTGGGCCTGATCATAACCTCAAACTCAGTGGATTTTAACACAACTGTTGATCGCGCGAAGGGGCTGAGAGCGCTCCGTAGCATCGAGGCTCGGAGGTGGGGAGCTCTTGGGCAAATTGGACGCAAATAAGAATGGGTGTTGCTCCACTGATTTCAGAGAGACGCCTACATTTGCTCTAGTTGGGAAGAAACCCTATAATCTATGAGGATTTATGTTTATAACACATGGACCTAACTCTGCAGGCAGTCGCTAGACGCTATGTGGCAGCTGTTACCCGTTTGTTTGTGGGTTGGCTCCTCCACATGCGTTTGTGTTGGTCTCCTGTTTACTGTCACTCTGCTTTTCCACTCCGCTTTACTTCAGTACTTATTACTCAAAAAGCAACAGCTGCGTCCCGCGTCTTCCCTGCGACATTTGACTTTTCTTTCCTTTAATGACTTGTTTTTAACTGAGGCAAAAAAGTGCACTTAAATATGGATGATTCTTATGTCTAGAATAAAAGGCCTGATACAAGGAAACACGTTCTCCCTGCTAGTCTAATTTGTATCTAGGTTAATTGCTCTCATGCTGGATGTTTAATTGATTTGCGTAGAGAAGGCCAATGAAAGGCTGTAGCTCAGTGACGGCTCTACATAACTGCAGTGCCTCCTTATTCTTCTGTTTAATTAGCACTGAAGGAAGAGTCTACCTTGCAGAAGGCTACTGCGATCCCTGAGGGATCAGTTATTATTTAGATGCTGTATATAAAGTTAGTTTATTTTTCTGACGTAGACCTCTACAGTAAATGTTGAACAGAACTGAAGAAGTTTTTCAGGTAAGAATGTTTTACAGCAAAATTAAGAAAGACGGGACCGTTAAAGTAGTCCTGCTTGGAGGACTTACTTCGTGCAAAAGCTTTGTGGGTGAAAAATCTGAGAATTTGATGATATGAATTATCCTATCAGTTTGGCCAAGGAGTGTTGCCTCCGAAGGGGCGTGGCGACCTGGTTCAGGAACGGCACGGCGACCAACCCCAGGCCGCTCGGGCCATGTGCTCGCAGACACCAATGTGGTGGACGGCAAATGGCGTTTATTACGTAATAACACGGCATTATATACGGCTCGGGTTTGCGACATCATTTCCGTCTGCTTACATCATGAACGAAACGCTATTGGCTAACAGGAGAGGGGTCTCAACTTTCCGTACAGTGCGACATCTTCCGGGCGCCAGACCCTAACTACCTACAAAGGAGCTCAAAGGAGCCTGGGCAGCCTAGTCATTCCGCTTTTCATTGAGCTGCGATAGCATGGTGGCATGTCATCTCCTAGGGCTCCTTGCCGCGATCTGCTTCAGCTTTGTGGCCTAAACAAATGCGAGATTCAATTGTTCTTCCAAGAGTATATCAAATATTGCCGGATGAGAACCACACGTTAAACTGCAAAAGTAAAATAGCAAGATGTTAAATACAGATGGCTCTTTCTAGCAACTGGACCAACTTTCTTAAATGCAGTCACTAAATGCAACGACAGACTCTGTGTTTTACTGCCTCATCTCCTGAAACTGGTCTGAGACAATTGCGCTTTGGTTTTTGTGATGGAGATGTGAACTCTGTGTATCAGGCTCCTGATCTCTGCCTGAATTGGATAAGGAATTATGGGAATGGGCTTGCTTTGTAAGGTATTCCTTACGTGTTTAAGACTATATACAGAAAAATGAGCTGCTTTTTGGCTGAATGTCAGTTCAATTTCTCCAGTCTTATAACATCTAAAGCATATTCTCAGTAGAAATAACTATAAGCTGATTAGGAGGGAAGCAATAAATACAAATAAAATCGAATCATGCAGACACTCACAGTAGGAAAATCAATAATTTTAGTAATACATTTCGCAAACTCATTTTATTGTAAAAAAATATAAATAGCTCCTTTGAAGTCTTGATTAAGCAGGACCTAAAAGTCTTCCTTTTTGTCTCAGGGTCCTCCATTAGACTAAAACAAGTTTAAAAACGACGGTGTTGGTTTGTACTGAGTAAAAGCTGGAGTGTACAGAATGTGCACACAGGACAGGCTAGGGAGGGCATCCATCCTGAAGGGATGAAGTACAAGAGGGATGTTTATAGGGAGCTGCCAGTGGCAGTTCTGAAATCATTCCATAATGCAATTTAAAAATGGAAAAACAAAGGTAATTTTTAGTGCTTTTTTTTTTTTTAAATCAATGACTGTTCTAGACAGCTGTACATACAATTATAGCAGTGACTCTAAGTTTGTGACAAAACAGGAGCTTGTTTTCCACTTGGAATGGAAGGAAAAGTCATCAAAAATGTGTTTTTCTAATTTTGTCAGTACAAAATGTAATTCTATAGTCCTTGAAACGATTATATTCATCGGAGTCCTGTAGGCTTTTCATTGCTTTGAGACTCCAACATTTCTGCTTTGTAAGTATTTGTCTGGCTGATCCTCTATCAGCACGTTCACCATGCAGACTTCTTTCTTTCCTACCCCCATTAAAGGTGAGTGTGAGAAGGACCCGCAGGGGTAGAAAAGATACCAATATACAGGAATTCAAGCGACCTTCAGCAATGCTGTGGTCACACTAGTGCCGCAAGAGCATGACATGCAAACTTGGTGGAATTTGCTGCATTGCTTTCTTTTTAATTTCCAAGCTTCAGATTAGCATTGTCTCTCATCAGCTGACTCTGTGTCAATTAAATGCATTTAGAACACACTTTGAGAAAAGAATTTAAAAGTTATCACCCGTAAATTTCAAGGTCAGAATATTCTGCATCATCATTTGAAATGCTCCTTGCCTTGGCAGTGCAGGTTGTGTCTGAAATTTTGTCAGATGTAAAGTCTATAGGTTTTAGAATTATAAAATAAAGCAAACAAAACTCTCCCAACTGATCTCTTAACCCGATTTTCTTAAATAGCCAATGGGGATTATTTAATGTTTGTGGAGAATGAGAGAAAGCTTCATTTAATAATCTCATTTCTTCTGAGATGCCACGGTGTACTCCCTCTACATCAATGCATCCATTTCCCCCATGTCTCTGCCTTGCAGTGACCTCTCTGTCATTACGCCAGCAGTCGAGATAGCAACACACTTGTTCCAGTGACTCACACTGTTTTTTTCACTCATTTTTTTTGCTGTTTCAATGCAATGTCCTCTCCTATCAACGGCAGAAACAACACCCATTCTGTAGATGCTGCTCTTCCCTCTTAGTCCCCCGTAAAGTTTAATCACGTCCTACTCTCTTAGCTGTGGCCAATAGTTATAATTTCATAACCTGAAATAGAGATCCCACTGCGGTCCCAGTTTATAGAAAGCTCCGACCAGCCTGACCATGATAACATTTCTCACCTTTTCTCATCCGCAGCTCTCCCTGGGTCTCCAGCTCCCCTGGTTTGTCCTCAGCGTGGTATCGATTGCCCAACTCAGCCAGAGAGCGGGCTCGGACCGGGCAGCCTNATGATAACATTTCTCACCTTTTCTCATCCGCAGCTCTCCCTGGATCTCCAGCTGCCCTGGTTTGTCCTCAGCATGGTATCGATTGCCCAACTCAGCCAGAGAGCGGGCTCGGACCGGGCAGCCTTACACACCGTCTCCTTCGCATGGAATTCAATGGGAGCTGCCCTAAGGCCAGACTCGGGCAGCTAGCGAGATTTCGCTGGGATTTTAATTATCCCTTCCGTCAACAAAACCCACCTCTGATATGACAGATCTCGCACTGCCATACATAAATCAGCCTCCTTAACCAGCCCTCCTCCCGTTCAAAACCTTTTTCTAAATGAAATTATCTATTCCACTATGACTGTAATTTGGGGAATACAATCCTTGCACGCTCTGTTGTTAGAGGCATTAATATGACATCGCAGAGCCAGCGATCGCATACCCTTCAGGAAGAGGTGTGATGCATCACACCCCGCGAAAGAGCAGTCACAGATGGACCTGACTTTGGCAGTGGGGATCAGAATAGACTCTTCCTGCTCATCCCAGGGAAAGTCAGGAGTAAATCCGTGCCCTTGCCAGGAGTGACACGCTGCAGAACCGCCGTGGAAGGAGAACAAACTCCCAGGGGCTGGCTGCTAACGTCAGCAGCACCAGTGCAAATGAGAGCAGCCTCCTGCCCCGGCGGCTTCTTCCAGGAGCGCGGGAGCCTGACGAGTCAATGACACGGGCAGAATAGCCATGTCCTCATTAGCCGCCTAATGAGAAGGAAAGGAAAGTAACCTTCCTTTTTAAGCCAGGCTTGGCTGAGGACCTTACCCTGGACACACCGCGCAGTTTGCCTTCCCCCCGCTTGCCTCCCCATTTTTCCGCTACAGCCCTTTTCTCCCCGTCAGACCACACTCCCTAACGCCGCCGCTCGCTCTGCTCTCCCGCTCGTCACTCGCTTGGCACCCAGAAGCCCAAATGCCCGTTTGCTGCACATGTCGGGTCCTGATTCACCAACCCCGTCTGGACCGCGCCATGGGGTGGGTGTGGGGTGCGGGGACCCTACCCGAGCCCCCAGATGAACGGTGGTGGCAGCGCTGGAGTCACCAGCCCCGGGCAAAACCTGCCCCATTGTGTCTAGCAAATTATGGCCGGTTTTATGGTCCGCAGCGCCGCACCAGCACCCAGAGCCGCCCTTCCCATCAGCTGCTGCTGAAGCTGGAAGAAAACCCTGTGCGGTTGTGCGTGCGCAGCTTAGTCTCATCTGTCATGTATTTCGTCAACTAGAGAGAAGTGGTACCTGCACACTCTTGCTGCTTAATTGCAGCAGCCACCGTGGGCTGTAATTTGGCCTAATTGTGCACTTCCTTCCATCTGTGGTATGAGCGTTATTTGTATAACATAAATGTTATTCGTATAACACAAATGCAATCTGTGGCGTATTTTTTACGTGCACGGAGCAGAGTGACTGAGCCTGCTTTTTCCCCCGTGGGTCTTCGAACTTTTTCTATGAGCAGCTCTTATTTCGACAACTTGTTCACAAAATCTTTAATCCAGTAATGAGGTGGCGTGGCTTGCGTGGTCTCCGAATACGGCCCCTCGTTCCACCTCTGCCACTTGTCCACCGGGGAGCCGTGGCGGCAGCACTTCATCTTGCTGTGCTGCTGGTCCTGCCTAATGAATATGGAGATAATGAAACTAACGAAACTGCCTTCATTGCAATGCATTTGAGATCCACTGATCGCAATTACCAGGTAAAAGGGAGGTGTTTTTTATCATCTCTCACTAATGAGAACAACTCGCGTATGAAGTTCTCTGCTTTAAGTTGTACCTCGGTCTCATCTCGAACCCCTGCGGCAAATCAGTTTTACTCTCTCTGAGGAGGGTTTGCAGAACTGGCTGCCACGCTGGTGTCCATTCTGGTCATTAAATGCCTTCCAATAAACCAAGGATAACTTAGCGTGGTGTTACTAAAACAGAATTTTATGGGCCATAACCTGCTGTCATTTCACATGCAGAGGTCCTCAGGAGGTCCCTGCGCAGCGTGAGGGCGCAGGGGGAACGGCCTGGTTCTCCTCTGCTCGCTTCTCTCACCCTTCTCTGGGAACTGAATTGTCTCCGAGACCAGCGACCGCACGGTCCGACTGCCACGTGTGCTGCAAAGGCGCAGGCGACTACGCATTCAGCTAAGGCTGCTATACGCAATATAAAAAAAAATATAAAATTTAAAATATTATTGGATTTATTAGACACATTGACAACACCAGTAATTTTCCTTTGGAAGAATAGTCACTTCTCTATCGTGCCTCCAATACTGCTTCTTACACTGACTGGGTTACGCACCGGAGGTGCTGCCTTGGGCATCGCTTGCTTGTAGAACCACATGAACGCAGTCATGAACATACGGTTGTGTTTCCCAACGCTTCTCAGCTTACAACAAAGATGACCGCTACGGATCCATTGGCTGTGCAAAACAAAATCACTATTAAAAAAAAATAAATTTTTTTTCTCCTGAATATTTTGGTAACATTATTACATCATCCCAATGCTGCCATCAGAGGTAGGGATGAACAGACATCTCGTTACTTTACACAAAAAAACCAATATGGTATAGAAAATCTATACTTAACGTACAGGTTCAGTACAGCTTCAAGCTGGCCCCAGGAAATTGCTGCTCTGTTATTCTGCATTCCCGGCAGTGCGTCGCTGCCCCTGAGGCTGCTGAGTTAATAACTCCACCGCGCAGCATCCAACAAAGTAATGTGTTTACTCTGGTGTGGTGCATTTATTAGATCTTAATGTTCCCCACCTCTTTGCTAACCCTAATTATAGCAATATCAAAAGAAAATTCTCACCCTGAGTTTAGGGGTTTTGGAAACTTTTGTAAGAGGGGGGTGAACAAATTTGTTGGATTGAGTTTTTAGTGCATTTCCATCATAAGCCAAACCCACCCCGTCTAGTCCCTGATTTTAATTGTTTCAGCTAATTGTTCGAACAGGTCATTAAATCAAAAGATGCAATACGAAATTTTCTGTCAAGATGAAAGGCTATAATGAAAAGCTGATGATTCTCATCGGTCGTCTGGCTTCTCTGCTGCTTTGTCCCCATCCAGGCTGGTCACAAGGAGAAAACGCTCCGGGATTAACGCCAAAGCGTTTTGCCTTTTCCAAGAGAAGCCTTATTAGCATTTTGCGCTGGTCAGGCCGATTGGTTTCACACCTGAAGTGTGCGTCTGCTGCCTTTAGTGCCCCGTTTGTCACCAACACGCTTGTACAACTTCTTTTTCGCACTGAACACTGTTCATCGAAATAGATGAATAATATTTATTTACTGTCTGGAGAAATCCCCATCCTCTTCCCTGACAGTTCTCGGCTCTTTCCTTAATCCCACACCTTTTGCCGTTGACAAAAAAGGCCAAGGTGATGGCTGGCACCAGTTTAAGCGTGGCCTCTGTCCCTGCCGCGGCGGTGGTCCCCTCCTGGGCCGTCTCCGCCAGGTCCCTGGCTGTGGGTCTCGGGGCCGCCTGTCCCGCAGAGGTGACCACTGCTGCTGCGACGGGGAGCCGTGCCCAGAGAGCCCGTGTTTGTTGACACAGACGCTGTAGACCGAGGCCGAGAATAGCCACTCAGCATTAAAATATGAATGCCAAGAACTGCTTTTTTTTTTTTTTTTCCTTCTGCAGAAAGGGTTGGATTCTTTTCAGATTGTTATTTTTCACCCACAGGAACTGCATTACCTCCTTTAAACACAGAAGGGAAATGTATTACACACCAGATCCTATCTTCATTTGCAGCTTTTAACATCCTTGCGTATTAGTGAAAAAATATCTTCTAATTAGAGTGAAGATGTTTAGAAAGCACCGTGAAAAGGAACGGAGGCAGGTTCGTTTGAGCAGCTCCGTGTGGTAACCGGGTAGGGACTCGACACATCCTTCAGCTGCTGCTCTGCAGTAGCAGAGGGACATTTCAGTCAGTACAAACGGAGCCTGATTTCTTTTACAGAGCAGCAATCAATAGGTTTCAGAGGTCAAGGAAAAAACTGATGCGCTTTTTAAATTTTTCTTTCTAAATAAATAACGTGAGCGAGATCAGCAGTGACAAATGAAGCGGGGTTGGTGACAGCCCGCCGCGCCGGGTGAGCTCGCGTTCCGGGGGAGCCGGTGCCAGCTTTAGCATCGCATCCCGCATCTGGAGCCTCTCCGTCTTACACGGCAAACCACTGCGCTCCTGCGGTGCGGGAGAGGCTGCCGGTCCCTTAAGCAGGGCAGCGGTGACTTGGCAGCATGTCACCGTTTTGGAATTGCCTTGCTTTCTCCATCTTTTTATTATACAGCAGAACAGCACATTTCTCCCTCTGAATACTGTGTTAATATTTTATCTGCACTTGAGGATATTTAAATACGCTGTTGCTAGTAAAGCCCCCTGACAAGCCAGTGTGTTTAGAGATGCATCTCACAGATGAGACATTTCCCGTAGCTGTGCACCCAAAAGCTCATGCGCTTGATGGACATCTCGGAGGATAAGTGACCTGACCGAGTCCCACCAGTAAGCCAGCATCCACGGCCCGAACACTGGGTAGGGATCCTGCTGCTCGCCCTGCTCGTCCTCGGGCTTTGCATGTTCCCTCCTGTTCTTCAGAAGCTCATTTCTGGTTTTTCCACCTTTATTAGTGTCTCCCACCGTAGTTCGCTTTTCAGAGCAATTTTCTCTCGCCGAGTCATTTCCATTCGCTACAGGTAATTGTGCTTCCTCAACGGAGCGGTCCGGAGGGGTTTATTGCCTTTTGTTCAGGCTGGGTGATTTTGGAGCAAATTGGGTACTTAACATGGCTGGTTGAAAAGCAGGATTAAAATGTGCTGGCAAAAGGACGGTTCCGCATAAAACCAAGAACCGGAGAAGTTCATGAAGTAGAAATGCGTTGGGGCTGGAGGACGGCGTCCTGCGGGAGCCGACAGGACGGATGGGCTTCAGGCTTCAGCCTTCACCTGAGGCTTTGCCTGACAGGTTCAGCTGAGAGATACGATTTTAATTTCCCTACATGTGACACAGCGGAGGAGCTCACTTTCTGGGAGGGTCTGAGTTCCCCACTCCCCCTCTCTGAAGATACCTCTTTGTATCAGGTCATTTTAAGGCAATTTATGTTTAACATAAAAAATAACTAGGTTTTATCTGTAGAGGGGGAGTAGGGAAGAAAAAAGGACTTTTTACCAAGGTTCAGGCCAAGAGACACCCCCAACAGCAAGAAACCCACTTGATTCCTTTCCAAGGCTTGAGTGTTGCTGTTGCTATGGGTTTGGGTCACTCCGCTCCGTCTCCCGCTCTGTCTCTGCAGGCGTAAGCCCGAGATGCTCCTAAGCCAGACTGGCGTGAGTCAGCAAGGCAGCCTGCGCCGGAGCTTCTTCCAAAAATCTCCGCTACTGCCTGATGAATTAAACATGTCCAAGGATCCGTTTCATCAGTGCGCTCGCCACTAGACGGCTTTCGAGGCTTTTTTTATGTTCCACCTTCAGAAAACTAGACCGAAACTGGGAAATCCTTGATGTGCAGTTTGTGAACATGGGAGTCGCAGGGAAATGCTGATTTCAGAAGAAAAGCAGCCGCGTGCAGAGGTGTGCTTGTGGGGGGGGGCATATTCTTAAATTCCTGATCACAGGAGGGGATTTTATACATTTTATCCTTCAGAAACTGTGGAAAACTCCTGAGCGGAACAGCTGAGTGGTGTTGCTACATATCTTAAAGACATGCGTGAATCAGAAGATGGGGAGAGGAGAGGTGTGGAGGATGTTCTGAATGTCTAAGTGATAACGGGCTTGAAGCATAATTAATGTTAATGGATAGCATTTATATGTAATGCGGAGAACATGTTCTGAAAGACAGATACAAAAATAGATACTTTTTTTTAAAAGGCATTAAGTTTCGAACTCTGAGGACT
Organism: Himantopus leucocephalus; assembly: GCA_003993805.1. NCBI lineage: Eukaryota > Metazoa > Chordata > Aves > Charadriiformes > Recurvirostridae > Himantopus > Himantopus leucocephalus. The sequence goes on from RSEF01000022.1 coordinate 2,086,062, forward strand.
AGACATGGGAGCTACTATGCGGTTATTTTATGCATTTTATCTACGGAAAAGCCTTGTTCTTTAGAAGCTTGTGGGGACTGGGACACGTATGGCCTAATTTTTTTCACATCCTGACAAATGAGGGATGCTCCGTCTGCCTGACAGTGTCATTAGGCTGATATTGCTAGATGGTTTTAATTTTTTTTTGTGCACTGAAATACAGCAACAAAGATGAACAGAGCCGGAATAATAAAAATAAAAATGAAGAGGTGTTCTGTAGAGGATGTGAAATGTCAGGGAGGAGGCAGCAACTAACAGCTGTGAGGAGGAAACTAGTAAAATGAGCTTGTGTGATTGCGAGCACCCATCGGATCGTGCCCTTCTGGCAGTGCCGGTTGTGCCGCTTTCCTGAGGAGTGGTCCCCTGAGGACTCAGTCTGCTGAAGGATTCAGGCAGAGGAGCCTTCCCCGGGCTCAGATGGCAGAGGGGGATGCTCTTGGGGCTGGAAATCTCTGATGCAGCACTAGCCGTGATTCATTACAGCAGTCGTTAGACTGGAAACATAATTTTGCAATGCACAGTGATGTTACAACTCTTCAGAGTGATGGTATTGCGGTGGCTTCGCAGTCCTGCCGCCCTTGCTGGCCGGGTATCGCCACATATTTATAGATACGGAATGATTCTTCTCTGGTAACAAGACGTGAAGAGAAAGATCTGTGCGTCTGTATCATGAAATACTTCTAGCTAGGCTGTAAAAATACTTATTACTTCCCTTGATTTGTATTCCTTGGGTATAAATTTATTAAAGCTCGCTGTATGTTTCCCACAAAATATTTCATGGCTAACAACTTTCCATGAATATTTACCATCTGTATTCCAGACTACGGCAAACATTTCATTACATTAAATTTTGCTGTCTAATGTGTAGGGCTAATGATTTTTTTCAAAAGACAAATGGGCATAGGGCTTTATGAGAATATTATGAGGAAAACTCCGGGGTTTTTTTTGTATCGAATTCTTCAGAACTTTCATTTCTTATAATTTTAGAAAAAACAAACGCAGATGCTAATCATTTTTGCCCTTGCTCAAGGGACTGTATGCTAGCAAGCGAGAGTTCCTATTTATTTATGGAAGGACTACACAAATAGGGCTGAAGAGATTATTTTTTTTTTTTTTAAATTGCAAAACAGGTACTGAGTGCTGGTCCCTCATGCACACAATGTGCCCGAAAGAGCTTTTATTACTACGCTATTGCACTGCAGACCACAAGATTGCATTTCTTCCTCCCTCCCTCAGACAACCCCATGGGGGAAAAGGCACTCACTACGAGGTGCAGTCTTCCGAACGCAGAGGAAGATCACTCTGGGTTGGTGATCTGCTATTAATATGCATGGAAATTAGTACGTGAGACAAATAATTAAAGGCTAAAGTAGTCCAGGAAAAGCAGGCGATACAAATAACAATAAAGCTCTTTTTTTTCTGGTGGCTGAATCAGACTCCTTAGACCTTTTGCCTTTCTATTGATGGTTCCCGTCAGGTTTCTGGCCATTAGCGCTTTACAGTCCCCTTCTGCAATGACCCTCAAGACCAAAGCTTGTGATGGGATTAATAATAGTTCAGATTTAGCACCAGCTGCATTAGATGACTTCAGTTTTGCGGAGCAAATGCTAATTAAGTCGTTGGACCTGGCAACGTTAATGGCACACCTTCCTTGGTGTAAGCAGGAATAGAATTGCCTTAAATGTTAGAGTGGGTGATTGATCCCTAAAGATTGGAGCACGGAAGGCTGTTAGGTAGCTGTCAAGGAAAATGCCAAAAGCCCCAAGGTTTGCAGCAGTCCTACATCTTGGAGTCCCCCAAGGAGCAAAAATCTCTTTCACTGCCTCTCAGAGTAGTTTGCTTCAACGGTGCTGCTGGAACAGGGCTGTGATATAAGAGAATGTGCTAACCCTCACTTCCAGAGGGTGTTTTTAGCCCAAATGTGTTCCCTCTTTCTCTCTTTTTCTCTTCTCCCAGATACAGTCTGTCCTTCCTGCTGGCATGCCTCTTCAGTTCTGTGTTAGGGAGACTCTGGCAACAAGCAATCCCAAAATCCGGGGGAAGAGCTTTAAATCAGTGACGCTATGTGGGGCACACACTCCGACGTACCCCGGTGCAAGTGATGTGGCCGTATACCAACCCCAGGCAGCGCAACGGCCGTGGGACATGGAGACCTCTGCCCTGCGGACGCAGGAGAGAGCACAGGGCAGCGCGGTGAGCGGGAGGGATGCGATGGGGAGGGCACGGCACCGGGAGCCAGGTGGCCCCCGCGCGTTAGTGCAGCTCTGCTCTACCCTTTCTCCTCCGCGTACGAGGTGTCACTGAAGGGGAAGCTCGCGTCCTAGTTTCTGCCTCTCAGTTTCTTTTCAGTGCTTTCAAGTGTTTTCTTGCAGGAAAGGGGCAGACCTTTCTGTTTTGCCTCTCTGAAAACTCAGTGGTGCTCCTGGCAGGGGATGTTACTTGCTCTTGCAGCGACCTTTTTCTTTTCTTCTGCTTCCATGCTGTATTGCTGTGGCACATTAGCGCTAAAATGTCTTGCCTTCTTTCCTGCCTTCCTCTAAGAAACTCTGCTCTCTTTTTATCACCACTATTTTTGCTAACCCTGTGTGCTGTCTTTCTCTCCTTCCTTTATAGCGCTGCTCAGAGCTCGGGGGACCTTTCTGCTATTGCTAAGTGTGAAAAACATCACACTTGGAGGAGCAGGGAGAAAGCACACACATTTCTGTATTACTGACTATGCCAATTAAAAAAGCACCAAGAACGGGGACTGTTAGCCCCAAACTCCCAGCAACAGTCACAGCCACCCACCGCATCACCTCGTTTGCACATGGGTCACAAAACATCCAGAAGAGAACAGGCTCTCTAACGCATCACGTCGTGGCAGTGAGACCGGCACGAGGTCCCTAGCGGATGCTGCCCTTTGCAGTGGGGCACATTTAACTAAAACACCAAGTTGCTCTCAATTTCCGCATCTGTTTCTTAGCATTGCTGGTACCCACTGACACGACCCACTTGTGGTGCTTTCCTCCTTCTGTAGCACTTTTCATTACTCGGTCACAAAGGGATTTAAAAGGGGGGTCACTACCTTTAAGGCCTTTCCACAGACACAGGTGGAGCTAAGAGACGAATGAGAATTAGGGAAGAAATGAGCCTTCTGAGTCTGGTGCCCTGCCCGTTAGGAAACACTTCCATCTGTCTTACAGGGCATCAGCCGTAGATATTCAACCAGATAAGCTGCTCTGATTTCTTTTGTCGGTGCTGGCATATTTACAGTACTTTGCTGGCACATTGCTTGGGAATTACAGGCAGATCCTCTCCAACATAGTGGGAACAGGCGCATCACATGCTCCATACTCCTGTCTAGAGGCTGTTGGCAAACCACAACTTGTAGTCAATCAACGCAGGATTTTATAACCACTTCTACCCCCACCCCCTTCTCACATCCCTTATTTTCATCCTTGCTCTTCAGAGCAGGATGATTCACATGTTATAGTAACCTACATTTGGCTTGGCACCACTTATGGGCTATATATAGATGACAGAGTCACCCTGTTCTTTCTCGTGGATTCATTTTGCTATTTTTTTCAGACGCGGAGCAGTGCCGGGGGGCCCCGTGGGCTCAGAGGGGAGCTGGGAGGTTAAAAGAGATGTCCAGCATCGTGTTGTTTATCTGGGTCTGGTCCAGGGCTAAGGTGGCTGCAAAGGTCGGGTGGGTGCCTTTTGTGGCTATTCGAGAGCTCTGCATTTTAGAAAACCCCAAGTGCTCTCCTTCCAGCAGGCATCTCTCTCCGGGTGGTTTCCAACTGAGAGCCTAAAAATAAAGACAAATGAAATCACAGCCATTCTGCGGTAGATAGTGGGCAGTCTGTTCCCATCGGCGGATGTTGGTGGCTTGCGCGTTTCTGTGTGGGCGTAATGGCTCTGCTGTTATCTTTTGCACCTCTAGAACCAGACTGTCCACAAAAGTGTGTCTCTTTTTTTTTTTTTTTTTAAAAAAAAAAAAAGCAAACTGGCTCAGTTCCTCTTTTCCTCTGAAACTGCAGCAGCCTCCTTTGTTTCAGTGACTGCCCACTGGGAAATACTGCCCTGTGTGCCCCGAGCCTCACGCCCCGGTAGAAAACGACCCACTGACAGCACCGCCGAGGCAGAGCGCGCAGCTGATCTCCCCCTTTCCCCCCGCCCAGAAACAGCCTCGCTGCTTGGCGGTCGCCGGCCGGAGGGATGGCAGCTGTGCTGCTAAAACAGCTTTATTGACGCCCGGTGCCGTTAGCCAAGGGCCTGCCTGGCTCCCGGACATCACTTATCAACAGCCTCTCCCATCCATCCTAATAAAGGCTCCGGGGCCGCGGGGACTGAGATGAGGAGCGCAGGTGCTCCCTGGCCCCTCCGCCCGCTCGGATCGATACGGCATTGCAGGGAGGGTCTTGATGAGAAATCTATTGGTAAAAGCGATGTTTCGCTAATGGCAAGCACAGTACCCACCAAGATCTTCAAGGGGAATTCACCCTCTAGCTTTTAGTTGGGTCATATTCATTTCAGATGTGGGGAAAAGACAGGATGAGATATGCATGCGCGAAGATATCTATTGGATTTTTCTTGTTTCTGGCAAGATCTTTAAAGCAGTCAGACACAACGGCAGGTGTAAAATGACATTGCTGTAAATGAGGATCAGACCCAATGGACTTTGAGCCACTAAGTGCTTGGTTTTTGCCTGAAGGTTTTCATTCTGTTACACCAGTCATGAAACAGGGAACCAGGAATGTTGCACCCCGTCCTGCAGACCCTCAGGCTCGGTGCCAGTCCCCGCTCAGCCTGCGGGCTTTGGTGGCCCTGCTCACCACGGGATGCAGCTGATGTATCACACCGTGAGTCTGGGAAGGCATCTTCCCACCAGCCCTGTGATGTGCTGCTCATGTTTTGGATGCGAAGGGTCAAAGGAGATGCGGGAAAGGATGTAAAGTTTGCTCACAGCTTGCTCACCTTCCGCTTTCTCTGCAGGCACTTGTCGGAAGATGGATGGCTCAGTCTTTAGGACACCAAGCTCTGGTTCAGGGGACTGAGGTTACATTCTCTGTTCTGCTCAACACGTTCTTTGGGATAAACCTAAATTCTCTGCCTATAAAATGCAGGCAACAGTAATTCTCTCCTCAGGGAGTTACCAGGAGGAGAAATGCATTAGACAACGTTGGACCCCAGATGCCCTGGAAGGCGCTGAATTCTACTTGCTTTTATAATGAGTTCCCTACACAGCCCATCACAGGTTTACAGTATATCTCATTCCTGTAGATTATCACCACTTGAAATATTACAGCATGTGTCAGGCCAAAACTTGCTTTCCCGGCTCAGTGTTTTATTGCTTTTTTGAGCAGACTCTCCCCTCTCCCATTAATCAGAAATGTCTTAGTCATCCCCAGCGTGCTGACCACAACGAAAAACCCGGCTGCGGGAAGGCTCCAGGGCTGGCACCGGCTCAGATGATAAACTTTGTCTGCCTGTAAGTGCAGAGGGGCATAAATCAATGGCCGGCAAGTTTGGGGAGAGGGCGAAACAGGCACGAGATTGAATTCAAGGCAACAGAGTGTTTCTGTCTCCCTTTTGCAGCCGGGCTTGCGTTGGACCATTTGCATCTCCTTTTCCACCAGGTGCTGAGCACCACGTGGAGTTTTCTTTTCTTCAAACTTTATGGCTTTTTTCATCAGACAAGGTTTGCTCTGGCTGTACTGCTGGGGCCTCATCTTTCACTAAATAATTGATAACCAGAGGGTCTGAGAAAGCCGTTCTTCCCACCTCTGACTCTGGGGTCCCCCCTGCCCGGCACTGCCGAGGCAGTGCCTTGATGCGATACGCTCTCGGGCCCTTTGGGAGGTGAATAAGACTACTCACATTATGACAACAGCTGTGCAGAAGCGAGAGGTCAGTGCTTTTAGCCATTGCTAACAGCCCCCGGGCACTGGAACTGCCAAGGGGTGGGGAAAACCCAATTCTACGAACTTTTTGATTGACTGCAGGGTTTTGTGTGCAAATCTCAATGCTGTTCACTGACAATATTGATCTTGATGTCTGGAGCAGATGGGCACAGCAGGTAAGGTTTTAAAATGAATGCAGGAGACAGACCAGTGCCCTGATACCGGGGAATGACTGTCACCTCAGAACCCCCCGTGTATTTGGGGTCAGATTCCCTGAAAGCATAAATTTGCCCGGTTCCTCTGAAAGCAGACCTGCTGGAGGGAGCAGATGCTTCGCTGGTGCAAATCAGCTTTGGTTTGCAAATCTATTATGGTCCGAAGGACTTCCCAGTTTTATGTCAGGGGAAGATGAAGCCCACACGGGACAATTTCTGTGAGCTGCCGGTCTCGGTGAGCCTTAAGTTTTGGATCAGGCTCTGCACCCGTAAACTCCTGAGGGCGAGCAGCAGCCAAGCTGCTACTGAGGAGCCGCAGCTCAGACGTCACGGCCCAGCCTGGTGGCAGGTCCCCAACACAGCCGCCGGCTGCGGCCGGCGTCGTTCATCATCCATCAGACCTCACCCAGGAACAAACTTGCCTCGGCTCCCTGCCGCCTTCCTGGCGTGGGCTGTCAGGAAGGCAAAAGCCTCCTGCACAGGAAAACATTTCTGTTATTAAAGGTCTCGCCCGCTCTGCAGGCGTGCTGCCCTCTCCGAGCCTCGCTGCTGACTTGATGTATTATTCTCATTGCCCCTCCTGCCCCCACGTGTCGTTGGCAGGGACTTTTCTTTATTGTGCATCACTCAGCGAGAAAGCGGGGCTTGGATGTGCGGCAGCCCTCATTAATCAAAATAGTTCACCGTCCTCTGTGCTGTAGCCCGGGAGCTGATTGCCATGTGGGGTTTTTTGCACGCTATCCAGAGACAGAGCCTGGCGGGAGCCCGGGGCTCCGCAGGGACCCCCCGAGCTCGGGGCAGAGCCCGGTGAGGCAATGTCTGCTCGGGGCTGCGTCAGCGCGCCCTGCGATGGGAGACGCGGCCGTAACGCCTCCGAGGGCACCGCAGAAGGAGCAGAGACATCTGCCAGGGAGCGCAGGAGCTGGGGAGGGAGGGGGGTTTCCTTTTTAATGTGCTGTTACTTGGTCGCGGAGCAGATTTTTCCTTTTAAAGGGACAAACCCGGGCAAATAAATAAATAAATGCACCTTTCCTTTTCCTGTAAGATTAAATGCTTTCGTGCAATTGTGCATTAACCTTTGGTCCTGCATTACGCTGCTGTTGCTTTGCACCCTTGATGCTTTTAAGCCAGGATTGCAATTAGCCAAAGTGGCTCTTGACAGCCGTCCAGGCAACCCCGCGGTGGGGGCCACATTCCCGAGGGGAGACGGATCACCGCTCTCACGGCTCACCGGAGGCGCCTGGCCCGGAGGAGGCTGGAAAAGGAGGCACCTTCGCTGCAGGCTGGGGCTAAATGGAGGCTTTTGAGCGTAGGGGGGGTTCGAGGTGGCTTTCAGGCTGAAAAGCTTCCTGCTCGGATGCATTTCTTTGCCGAACTCCCACTCCCACAAATTAGATTACCAGAGTGCAGGGACCCTCCCCTGGGTCTTGATGTACAGCAGGGATATTTATAGGAAAAGCTTTCTAATAGCCTGAGTTGAAAAATCTGGTTTAAAACGAGCTCATCCCCAGATAATTAAATAACCCAGCTATGAGTAAGAATACTGATCAGACACTCAGCCTCCTCCCACCCTCACTTCCCCGGGAGGCAGAAACCACGCGCCCAAGTCAGCTGAATTTGGGAATGGCCACCGACTGCCCGGCGGGACGAGGTCCAGGGCTGCCCCGGGGAACCAGCAGCGGGTCCCTCCTTTGCTAGGTGCAGGTGTTGGCTGGCCCAGTGCCGCCCAGCAAGATGAACCGCAGCTGCTGGGGGACGGCGTGACCTGGGAACGCAGATACCCGCTCCCGTCTTTCATGGTCCGAAGGAAATTTTCACGGGGGAGATTTTCCTGCCGCTCCCAAGCACGGCAGGCGATGCAGCACTGCGCTCAGAGCCGTGTACACGGTTTCATCCACCGGCTTTTAAAATGGTTTTGTTTGACTTAAATGTCACATTTCCTGCTGATAACATATGTTTGGAAAAAATCATACAGGGATTTTTATGGGATGTTTTCTTCTCAGACATCATCTCCATATTTGCTAGTTGTTCTGGACTGCTTACTCCCAGAAACCTCAGCTTCCCTGAAAGCCCATGTAGATAAAAACAAGTGAATAAAACATCCAGGGTGAAAAAGTTCCAAATTTTCTGTTCCAAATATGTTTTCTTTTTTATTATAATAAACACTGTTTAAAATAAAACATTAAATTTGCTTCTAAATGACTTTTCTGTATTAAAATTTTGCTTCATAGATTCATGCCTAGGAAGAACGTAAAAGAAAAGTCAGGGTAAAAGATTATTTGCAGTTCCAGTTCTCGTACAGCTATTTGCCAAGTTAAATGAACTGTCGAGTTTACACATTAGCCTCCACATCCTTTGGTAATCTAAATTCTTATTTGGTACTAAATGTTAATCACCAGAATTGATGTTCACATTTTCATATTCCTTTTCATTATATATATAGGCTTATGTATGTGCAGTTGCACAGAGCAATCCTGTATTTCTATCGGTGTACGATGTGGTGTAAACACCATCATACACTTAATATTATTTAGGTCACATATTTGCAAAGGATAATACAAAAATACAAACCTCTTTTGTCAAGAAACTCTGAGTTAGGTCCAGGTACTTCTGACATCAGTAAGAGATCTTTCATAAATATTAATGCAAGTTAGATTCAGTCGTCAGCATGGGGAGCATATAAAGCACGAAAAAAGAAATGTGTTTGCAAAATATACAACCTAATTTTGGCTCCGGTTGCTGAAAGTAAAGGGATTACTGTCAGGAACAGAAAGTGAGTCTAAGTGCAGTGAGTTCATACCTATCATGAAAAAATGCGATCTGTACTTTGGAGCCTGCGACTATTTTTTCCATATCACACATGAAAAAAAAAAAGAGAAAATGTATGAAACCTGTTCATCTGCTGCTTTGCATTTTAGGCTTCCAGCTGAAAGGAGCCTCTTACCGGTCTGTTTTCTACAGGAGATGGATTCTGACTGGTATAGAAATAAAGCGATTAGAAAGTGTTTGTGTCAGGCTTTGTGTTCCTTGATTTTCTTTTGTGTGCAGAAATATCTCTGATTTCCTAAGAAAGAGGGCCGGGGCAGAGGCACCTTGAACTCTAGAGAAAAGAATTGCTTAGTTCATGCGTCCCTCGCTTGGAAAATCGAATGGGACAGACTGACGTTCAATCAAAGTAACAGTTTACCTCGGTCCCAGCCACAGTACGATCTTGAAGGTCAAACTGCAGCTTGCTACGCTGCTTTTTTTATTTATTTTAATTTTTTTTGTAAAGCCAGCAAACAAGCAGATCCCGGTGGAGCCACGCTTCCCTGCAACGGGGGGAGCAGGCGACAGCGAGCGGGATGATCCCGAAGGCGACACAGTTTTCCCACCCGTCCCCTGTCGCTACGTCAGCCGACGGCGGGGGTTTCTGTGCTGCTTTCTGTGCCCTCCTGATCACAAACCGTGTGCGTTTAGTGCCACTGGGCTCTTTTGAAGGAAAGTGACAAAACCCGCTGTGCTGAAAATCCGGAGCGTGCGAAATGCCAGCATGCGGCAGAACGGGGAGAGTTCCTTCGCGGAGTAAATGGCATGGCTGGGTTTTTTTTTTTCCAAATGTCTCAAATCCCAAACTGGTGGTGTACACATGTGGGAGCACCCGTGGGTCCCCACGAGACTCATGGCTGATAAAGAACCGCTCGGTCAAAGAATAATTAAAACGAGGGGCAGAGAGCAAACGGCATCCAGGCGATCTGGCCTCAAAGGTGGCATTTCCAACAAAACCAAACAAAAATTCCACGCAGATGCGCTCAGTCCTGGACAAAGTGGAAGCGTGTGCTGAAGCCCTCTCCCTGCTCCTTCCCAGGAACCCGCCTGGTTGTACACATTCTGCTTGTCGTGGGAGAGCAAAAGGACATCGCTTATTCAACGCGGGTAGCTGGAGTAATTCAGCCCCCGTCCAGAAGTAATGAAAAGTCCTGACGGTAGTTGGTACCTGCTCCCGTGCTTGGACACTGCGTGCTTATTATCCGACCTCGGGGGAGGCACAGCCCCTTCTTGCGCAGCAGCTGCTCTGTTTGAAATCACTCTGTCATATTTGTAAAACATTTTTGGGATCGGGAGCTGAGAAAACTCCCGTCAGCAGTGTTAAATTGCTGGGAGCCGTAGCCAGGCTGCGGGGGGCTGTGATTTCCTAACCAGTCTCCTACTGAATTTCTATTTCTTAATTTGTTAGCTCAAATTCTTTGCCATTCAAAATCAGCATTGTTAACAACGCGACTTTCAGTGGAATTAGAGTTTTAATTGACAGCCAGCCACTTAGTGGTTTCTGCTATTTGGTAAAAACCTCCCAATTAGCCGTTTGTCCCCTGATGTTTCAGTGATTATAACACGGAGCGAAATGTTAGCTTTCCCGATGACTAACCATCACACCAGTGATTAATGAAGCATCAGCCTCGCTTTTCAACAGAGGCTTGATGGGAGTAGGAAAGTATTTATTGTCTTCATGAAATGAAGTTGAAGGTAAAAATGCTACAGCTTTCAAGCTGCAAGGATGTTTCGGCAATTTATTTCCCAGCTCTTGACTTGCCCGATGTGTTGAATTTAGGAGACAAATAAAAAGCAGTTGGAAGTATTTTGGTGCAGGCAAGACATTTTGACAATTGAGCTGTAAGTGGAAGCACCAAGGGTTAGACACCAAAGTCTCGCTCCCGTTCAGGACGCAAAAACTCACGCTGTTACCTCTTGTTAAAGCCTCTGCAGAACAACCTCTGTGCCGTGCTACAGCACGCTGACCCACGCTGCCGCTTAACTCCCATGTGGCCCTTCCTCTGCGTCTGCCGGCATCTCAGATCACGTTCAGCGGCTGCAACTGCCCGTGGCGGGCCTTTTCCTCGTGGTAATTTGGGGGACGATACCATAAAAGAGAAGGAAATTGGTTCTCCTTCAGCGCAAGGCACCAAAGGGTAAGAAAACCCATATGGAGTGGCACTGGCACTCAGGAAGATGTCACCATCAGGAGCTCGTTCGCGGGTCTGTGTCGGCAGGTGACAAGTTTGGCCAGCAACAGCGTGAGCCCAGCAACAACAGCGGCCGTCGAACACAGGGTGATCCGGGGCCTGGCCGCAATTTAAGGGCCACATGCTACAAAACTTCCCTCAAGCTCTCTGTTGGGAAATACTGGTCTGGAGGTATTAATTTCACCCTCTGTGAGCAAACCTCTTGAGGAAAAAGGGTTCGTTTTTACAGTCGCTTTCCCAGCTGTAACTGCTCTCTGCCTGCTATGAAAACTCAGCTCTAAGGGACAGATTTATGGCACTTTGTGAAGCTTGTAAAATCATTTGCTTCTATTAATGCCATTCATCGCCCCACTGCCATTTTTATGACGGACAAATCTGCAAGTCACAGATGGAGAAAGACCAGAAATTAGAATAATTTGAAGAACCTGATTTCAACCCACACAAATTCAACCGGAAAGCTGGAATGAGAGCCCAGGGACTTTCTAAGAAATGCATTTATCCCCGGCAATTTGGGGCCATAGCAAAATCATCACTGACAAGGGGGCTGAGGCTCGTAACCTTTTCCTGGAGGTGAAAAGGAGAAATGAACGGGACATGAAAAGCAGAAGAGATGCAGCGAGTTGGGGGCTGCGTACACAGATGCACTTTCTCGGCTGTTCGAGACGAAGAGCTCAAATCTCGTCCTTGGCGGGCTTTTAGTGTAATGGGTCAGTATAAGGCCAGATAAGGCCCTGAACAGAAACGTGAAGGTTGGCAGAAAACCTCAAGTGCTCCTCGCACTTAGTTTATTATTCCAGGTGACTTTCAGTTGAATTTCACTGTCTTTAAAGACTCAGATTCTTCCTAATTCTATGGAGAAGCCTTGGATATCCATCCCATGATGAATTAACTCTGTACAATGATATTCATCACCTGGAAAATGCAACTTTGAAAACATTTCGTTTCAGCACTGTGGAAATGCAAATCGGGCTAAAGACACGCTCACTGCTATTCTGCCCACACCGCTCTTTATGCAGTGAGCCAAATTTATTTTTTTTAAATATTAAACCGATCTTTCCTGTCTGCCAAGATTCAGCTTTCAGTTCTGAGTGGAATTGTTTATTGTATCCAAGTTTTAAGTCCGTGAGGAAGCAGTACAATAAAGGAAAATGCGCCCCACTTTACAACACCATTGGAATGAAAAGAGATTTACAAAGCCTGTATGGCTATGTACGTACTGCATTTATTTTGTTTTCTAAACTAATCAAAAAGAAATAAAACAGAAAGTCAGCTGCAGTCTCCTCTGTTTATTTATTTGTATGAATGCCACTTCCTGAATGTAGCTTTTTCTATCCCCTCTCTTGTTTGGCTTAAAATACAATGTGTTTTGACTGAGCCATGAAAGCTTAAAAAAAAAGTGATTAGAGAGGGAGGAGAGAACAAAGCTCACTTCTGAGGAGGTTCAGATCATAAACAAACTTCTGACCTTGACAACAAACTTGCTCCAGGATCAAAATCTGAATTTTGACTCTAACTAAGACATATAAAGGACACTTGTATTTTAAAGCAATTTAAAAGTGTTCATATAAAGGGCTTGATATTTCTTATGGTTTGCTTTTCATAAGCTTTTCGGTATGAAAACTGCAATCCCATCTTCAACTGAACTATACCAATTTTTGGCAGCTGGGGGTTTAGCCCCAACCCAGTGCCAGGGCGGATACTTCTGGCCCATCCTCCGTTCCCACCTGCATCTATTCTTGCCCAGCCCTCCCTCCCCGGTGCCCTCCCTCCCCGGGGCTCTGCCTCAGCCCACCTCGCTCTCGGGTATTTAATCCCCCTGCATGGGTGGGAGCTTCTTTGCTTCTGTGGTCTCAGGAGCTCTGGGTTCTTTTGGGGACGCTGCACCATCGGTAAGTGTGGCTGAGCTTGTCTAAGGTGATTCCCTGTGTTTGTTGCCTGGGAATAGCTACAACGCCTTAAAGCAGCCTGGATTTTTAGGCAGTGCTGTGCAATTTAGGAGGCAGCTAATTGAGAGGGGTCCCTGAGGGGTTTGCTGGCAAGGAAGGAGCTGCCTTTGTGCCGTGGGGTGTCTGGGTGAGCCAGTGCCTCAGGGTAACATGTGGCTAAATTTTATCATGTAAATTTTGAAGTCTCGTTTGAAGTGTTTAGCCTGATCTCCAGCTTGGTGACATTCATAACTTTGTGGGTTGTCATCAAGGGAGGAGCTCGGAAACAAGCAGCAGCCACCACTTCAGCAGTGTGCAGGCAGCCGCTGATGGTCATCTGTGATTTTTGGGGCAGAACAGAGGATAACGGAGCTACAGGCTCATGATCTTGAGGAATAACTCATCCTGCCAAATGCTGGGGGTATGGGCTTCTTAAAGGCCAAAAAAATTGATCGATACCACCTCTGATTTCACAGCGGGACCCGGAGACTTCTGTCTTTATTTTGCTCTCCTGGCCCAAGACCTCCTGTGCTTCTAACGGAGTTAGCCCTAGTAAACGCGCTGACAATGTTAGCTTGGTTACAAGCGATACTGGGATGCTCTTATTAATGGACACATTAATACTAATTTCAGCCGTAACAATCAACTCCCAAGCCTGTGTTGAAGGCAGCTGCGAGCAGCAGCCGCTCCACAAGTGCTGAGCGAATTTGAGGTATGTCAGGGGTTTCCAAGTGTTAATTAAGCTTTCTTTCGTGGGTCACTGGGGAAATGCCTGCTGTCTGTTTTAACTTGGCTTTTTCTCTCTTTACCAAGACAGAAATCAAACTTTAAGAAATTAAAAGATGGTGGAAGAAAGATACAATAATCGATCAAATTCTTTCCCAGGCAGGAGCGACCGACTCTAAGGGAAACTGAGAAAACAGACACAACTTCCTTCTTACATTAAAGGTGAAGTAAGAAGACCTTGTTAGCATATTTTAATGAGCTTCTGGCTGAGAGATGGTGACTTCCACGTGTGCGTGGTGCAGCTTGTGGAGAAGGGGGTTGGCTTTAACCCATCCGCACTGCTGTGGGCCGTCAGCTTGCAAAGGGGAGTCCCCGTGCCCCGCTGCTGGGAGCCGTGAGCCTCTGAAAATGTGCTACTGCAATCACGGTAACGCCTGATCGGGCTTCAGTAAATGAGGGGTGACAAAGCAAGAGCTGAATAAGCATAAAGTCACTGGGTTTGAGACCGAATCCAAACTTTCCTGGACCTTTGGCTTGCTGTTGCCCTGCCAGAGCAGCTGGGAAGTTTAAGACTGCTGATACCTTTGTGAAGGTGCCTTATGTTCTCAGCGCCTGGTGCTTACCTCAGGTGAGACATCCTGAAGGCTGAATCAAATTGCTTTGATTTATCTGATCATGCTTTCTTTTTACCTGCTCTGGATCTTCTTACAGTAACTTACTGCAGAAGCGATTGGCGTGGCTTCCTGCTCGATATCCTGGAGAGAGATTTAAAAGGAGCCATGGGAGGTAAGGGGTGGTTATTCACAGTGTGGTCTAAAATGGGTCCTGCCTAAGACTAGCAGTCATCTAAAAATAAATGACCCCTAAACATGTGCTTGGCACACACAAGAAACCCATCTATGCGGAGATTTATTCCACTTCTTCAGTTTAAGATAATCTTCAGGAGTCTGTTTCATAAATCTGTTTCAAGTTCTTTTTAGGGGAGGAAAAGGTGGTGTGGGGTTTTTTTTTTCTGGGAGCCAAGATGTTGTGGGTTAGGCAAACCGGGACACTAGAGCTCAAGGCAAGAGCCTTCCTGCAATGACTACTCTCTTCTGTGCCTCAGCCTGGCAGGGTGGTCTGAGATGGTATCAGCTGAGGATCTGGTGGTGAATTGTATTCTATTTGCAGGATCCAAAATTTTCTTTCCCTGCTCTGTTCATACACACTATTGTTCTCGGGGAACTTGCTTAAAAGTAACTTGCTTTATTTTGTGCTAGCAGGATAACTTGCATTGATTTCAGTCTTCAAACATGCTTAACACCCTAGCTCAAAGTAAAAAGACGCAACTGTGATCACAACTGATGGATATGGCTCTTTAGCAAGGCAAGCTCGGGGGATTTCACAAGCCAGCCCTTCCCTTATCACCATCTCAGCAAGGACATCATGCAGGAGGTATGTTTGGAAGTGTTGGCCCTCCAGAACAGACAGCTTTACTGCTGGCACTGCAAATTAGGGCTCTCTGTTGTCTAAGCAGGTGATCAAAAGCTTCTTGTCAAGAAAGATTAGTAGCTATGGAAAAAGCTAAAAATCTCCGGCTTGAGCCAAGCTGATAAATAATGGTTTTTATTTCTGGATCATCCATCAGTTTGCTTTCCTGATCATACTGACGCAAAGGATGGATGAGGTGTTTCTCTTGGTTTGCTTGACTCGCCATATGCAAAATGTTCATGTGTAGATGCTGGTCTTGGTTCTCAAATGAACCTCCAGCCAGAAAAAGGTAGTAAATTAACACTAGCAATCTATCCATGCTTGGGCACCTCCCTTCATGGAGCTGCAGAGGACCTCAGCTGGTCAGGTGTAGCTGTTTGAACGCTGATCTGCCCTGGCTTGGGCATTGGTTGTAGAATTGGGTACTTGGCTTGAGGCACGTACTGTTCAAAATGCAAGCATCAGTAGTATTTTTTTCACTTAAGACTTGAAGGACCAGACCTCTTTCATTAGCCAATAAAATATATATTATATGTAAAATAGGCTGCTGCAGTATTGCTCAAAACAGTGAATGGAATTGCAGTCTTGATATTATTTTTTTTTTTCCTCATGAAAGTGTATGTCAGATTTGGCACCTGCAGTAACAGTTGAACACTCGGATAAATATACCACACACCAATTCATAAACCAGACTATTTTTAGCTCGTGGCTTGCTTCAACTGACTTACAGTTGATGTCTTTATTTGACATGGCCTTCAGGAAGGATTTCTTAAACTCATTTATAAATCTTGAAGTGTAAAATTGATCTTTTCTGGCTGTTTCTGCTACTTCTCAGCAAACAAATGCTTCTTCCCCCAGGAAAGGGCTTTATACACTTAGGTTAAAGATATGTGGAGTAACTGAAACTCTTCAGTCAGCAGTCTAAGGGATAAGTCTTGGGACAGGACTGTTTCCTAGCTGATTAGGTAAGGAACGAATTAGTTTTATTGAGGAGAACGGGAAGCATTCTGTTGTGATGTTTATCTCAAGTAGTGCTGTGTATCTGATGCTGTTAAGTGATTTGGTTATCTTCTTCTGTCCTTTACCTACCAACAGAGGTCAAAGGCAGCATATGGGAGTAAATCCAGGCTAATTCATTATTGGGCGGTTTTTCAAAGGTTATTTGTGCAACTGCAGCTTTTCTCCGTGTTGAAATAGGAAGCACTACGCTGTTTTGAGCATTCCAGAGTCTCAGAGCATGTAATTTCTTAAGGAGATGCACAGTCCTTGATCTTAGCAAGAGGCTCGGCAATGTCTACTCTTCTGGAAAAACCTGTTGACACTGAAGACAGGACAGGTAATGTAATACAGTCCATTATAGTAACTGTATTTGTTTGAGCTGCAGTGTGTTTCTAATTACTAAGTGTAGCTAAAACACGTAGCCCTTAGTTTATGCTCAGGTAAAAATGAAGTCCTCAAAGTCCCAGACTCTCTAGTCCAAACAGTGACTGTTTCATACTTCCCTACACATCATGGGCACTCAAATCTCTAGGGAAAAGCTTAACCTTATCAATCAGAAACTTCAAATATGGCCAAGATGTGCTGGACAACTCAGCCTGAAACAGGGTCTCGTGTGGGCTTGAGTGTTGACATAGAAATAAGTATTTGATGGAAGAAATCCATACAGCCAGAACGCAGTATGGATTTGTTTTGTTTCTGGATGGATTTGATCTCCCCTTCTGCAAGAACTGAGTGGCATGTGTAAGCAGCAGGGAAACGCTAGACAGCAGGGTAATTCTTCTAGGAAAGAGAAAGAAGGGCAAGTCAGCTCATGTATTTTAATTGCGGTTCTGAAAGATGCTTCACCATGGCAAGCAGATAACATGTCAATAATGAAACAACAGAAATAAACCCCGCGTGGCAAATAGCCTTGCCCCTTGCTGATTAGCAAATCTGCCAGAAAATGTCAGGCATGAGCTGTTCAAGGGAGTTTATGTCTCTGTCATCCAGAGGTGTCGGCAAGACAACATAGAATTTAACATGTGCTGTGCAAATAAAGAAGAATTGAAGCAGATTACTCGTCTGGACATTATTACAGCTTCTGGAGATGGCAATAAGAACTAGAGGACTCTAAGCTGCACTATTTGGGTGTGGTTAGACCCTATTTTGATTTCTTCCTTCACTTCCTCCTACCTGTCAGTCTAAACAGAGGCCATGCGGACCCGGTTGTGATTTGAACCAAACAGGGGAGTGGTTTGTTAAAACTTCTGTATGGGGACCCGGGGACTGGCATGGTCCGTACCTGTAACAGACTATCCTGTGTGTTCTCTGGCCACTGGAATAACAGCCTCAGAACAGGACAGCAATAGCACTCAAAGCCTGCTTACAAGCATACAATGCCAAAATACTTCCATAAAAGCCCATGCAGAAACAATGAGCCTCTGAAAGCCCTCCGCTGGAAAATAAACCGGAACATGACTGGCCTTGGATATTGTATTTTTAATACTCGAGCAGATTGATCTTGAAGGAATCTTATGACGTATGGAATTCAGCACGTACTGAAGTCTTCAGAAAAGCTCTCGCTACTGGAAAAACCCTTCTTGAAGTCTGGTGACTGTTTTCAGTCTGTTATGTGAAGCCAAGCTCTGAAAGCTGATCAGGCACCTGGCAGGCAGAATTCTCCTGTAAAACACACAGATTGCAAGAACTGTAGTTAGTTTACTGATGTCTTAAGTCTTACTCAAAAGCTCTGGAGTCCTTAATTACAATATTCTATTTCAGATTCTCTATGAAAACACTCAGTGCCACCACCCACCTAATGTAAAAACCCAGGGGGAGAAGAAATATTGGGGCAGCTTCCAGTGACAGTGTATCCTGTACCCCCTCTTCTCCGGGGTTTCAGCTACCAGAGAAAATTGCACACAGCTGACTGCACATCCGCTAAGAGCACAGCGAGGGGGGATCTTTCTGCTTTCTCATCTCAAACAACCAGTTCAACCAGAGCAAAATCCTCATG
The DNA here is from genome assembly GCA_003993805.1 of Himantopus leucocephalus. Lineage (NCBI taxonomy): Eukaryota > Metazoa > Chordata > Aves > Charadriiformes > Recurvirostridae > Himantopus > Himantopus leucocephalus. The sequence goes on from RSEF01000022.1 coordinate 2,104,317, forward strand.
TCCCGCCTCATTACATATTTACTTGCACGCTATAATCAAACGTAACAACCTGATGACTGAGGTACCTCAAGTGTATAACACAGATTCTCGGAGCTGGGAACGCTTTTACAGGGTCTGGGAAGACGGCCTTTGACAAGCCGGCTGTGTGCGCAGCAAATGATGCGACTCAGCGGAGTAGTCATTGAATAATGCCGGAGCAGCCACAGAACCGTGCGCATGGTTGAAGATAACCTTGGCTCCCACGTTAAACTCCCGGAGTGCTTCGGTCTGGAGACCTGATTAAAAGTGACTGGGCTGGTAGCGCTAAAGAAAATTACAGCAAAATAAATGAGATAGCAAACCAAGGCAGGAAGTACTATTGATTTTTATTTTTTTAAGTAGCTTAATAAGGATTTTCCATCAGAGACTTTACCCCTACATCTGCTCTCAGCAGAGAGTTTGGTGTAACCATTCAAAATTCTTTCTCAGTGGCTTAGGAATTTTCATTTTTAAAAAAACCTGAATAGTTGGGGGCTGAAGTGATATTTAAGGGTCCCAGTAGTTTTCAGATGTGCCTCGGGGAGACCTCCTTAGGGACGGGCAGAAACAAGAACGCGTTCGATGTGCTTCTTGGTTAAAAATATAACTCACAAGGCTTTTAGGAGCAGTGCTTGGCACCTTCTGGAAATCTAGCTTTGAGGGAATGATAGCTTTGGTCATCCAAACCCTCTTATTCCTGAGAATTTGGGGTACTGACAGGTGAGGCAAATCCTCTAGGACCTAAGGCAGTGTCGTCTATACCCCCGTGGCAGAGCTGGTAGATCGGTCAAATCGGAAGCCGTGTGGGACTCGCTGTTTGGAGTCCGGTCTCTGCTACTGTTCCGGCTGCAGCGAAGCCCTGGGCATGAAACTCTGAAGTCTGGACAGAGACCTGGCTGCAAAATTCACTTACAGCTTGTTTAAACTGGGAACGTTTAGGAGGCAAAAGGATGGATGTAGCAGAATTGCATTCCCTTGCAGTGAGGAAGGAAGGATTATTAAAAATGTTTTTTCTTTGTCTCATATAACTACAATAGAAATGTCCAGGCTGCAGAACCATAAAAAGAAATTCATTTCATGGACTACGCAAGGAATTATGATGAGATTTCTAACTAATGGCCTTTGACAGATGGAGAGGGTAATAGAAAGGCAACTGTATTTTCAATCAAAGAAGCAATGAAATGAGGTTTTTAAACGATAAACCTTGTCACACAAGCTATCTACTTGTTTTGCGAAGGAAGCAGTTTCTGACTGAGCAGGAGGGGGAGCTGGGGAGGTCAGTGGAGCAAACTTCAGAGAGGAAGGCAATTAGGGGCGAAAAACCTCAATTTAGTGTAGTAAAATTATTGCTCTTCCCCAAAAGTGACCAGTATCTGTGTAAAGATGCAGTATACTACGGTGTAGTGCTGTCCCAGCTTAACTAAACTTCTGGGTAGTGCTGCATGTGTAAAAAANAAATCACGTGTTTGACCACTTCAGCTGTAGCGGAACAAACCCATGTGCTACCTTGCTGCTGCTCGATGAGTAGGGTACAAACTGAAATGAGCTGTTTGCGGGAGGAGAAAACCAGAGTGGAGTCACTGTCAGGAGTGGGAGGTGGAGCGCTGGTGGGCAAGAAACAGGGGAGAAAGTACAAGATGTTTTTTACAAATCACCTCGAGGCTTTCAATATCAGATGCTCCTATAACCAGACATTAGCTGCCGCTAGATTGATCTGTGTCTAGTGCAGGGGAAATAAAAGCCCTCGAAAGGAACAATGAGGAGCAGAAAAAAAAAAAATATATATAGTGATAGAGGCAAATAGTGCCTCTGGGAGTTAGTTCTCAAAAGAAATGCCAAAAATGATGGTTCTAAATACATACGTTTTTCCTGCCTCAGCAACCAGAGATTACCAATAAAGGCCATTAGATTAACAGGTAAAAAACAAACAAACAAACAAATGGTGCTGAGAAGTAACATTAGTGAAGGATTCATTTTTGCACCCCTGTGAAGTCAGAAGTAACTTTGCAATTGTTTTCCAGTGGATGCCGACTCAGACACTGATATTCTGCTTCTTGAAGAGTTATCACCAAAGCCATACATGGACCGGACCACTGTTACCCTGAGTGCCTTTGCGGAGAGCGCAGCGATGTGATAAGTGTGTTATGGGTGACTCGGGCCTGATAAATCTTCAGATGCTGGACGCATTTTACAGGAAGGAAAAATAAACCTTTTGAACCACGAGATGAAGAAAAACCCTGGGTCTGTTGCTAAATATAGCTCTGGTTGTGAAAGCAAAATTTGATTTGTCGAGATGTACTGAGGTAGGAACTGCAAGGCTGAACACGGCGATATGACAAGGGAGAAGTCAGCAGCGTGCGTACGGAATGGCAGAAAAGGAGGATGAAGACACAAATCCGACTGCTGCAAATTTTAAACGAGGTTTGCTTCAGCAAGGTGGCAGCGGCCACGGGAGGCACTTGAGTTTCACAGATTTTCACCAGCGTAAAACATTCATTGCTCCTTTCTTACCCTGGGGTATAAGAATTTTTGCTGCCGGAGTGTCTGAGGCAATGCTGTGTGTTTCGCTGGAGCTGGGCTAAATTCATGCCGGTTGAAGCGGAATGCTTCTCCGTCTGACCCACGGGCCAGAGCTCGTGGAGTTTGGTGCGGTGTCGGTGGTCGGTGATGTTGTATGACCTGAACAAACTTAATGTTTCCTGCATATCGCGCTCAGCAAAACCACTGCAGCATTTGCTAATCCTGGTCCTAAACACCCTATTTACTACAAGTTTTGAGGCTGTTACAGTATACTAATAACGACGAACAGTTTTTATAGGTGCCCTGGAGTGCTGTAGAGAAAATTGGTGGCACAGATAGGAATAAATCTTGCTTTTCTGCCTTTTTTTTTTTTTCGCAGCCCGCTCTGTAACTCAAATATACAAAGAAGACAAAATATTTGGCTGAAAAATATCAACATAAGTTGAAAATAACCATAACAAACCCAAATCTTAAAGACACTAGTTTAATGCTGTCTAACATGAGCAACTATGATGAGCCTGAAATTTTAAAAGGAATAAAATGTGAAACTGTGGTGCTTTATGAAAGAATAATTTCTTTTCTTTTATTTTTTTTTTCTTTTGCTCAATAGCGGAGTCCATCCCGAAGACTTTGAGTTCTGTGAATCTGGAAGATTCAGTGCTAGAAATCCCATTACTTTTTTTTTTTTTTTACTGAGATTTGGTGTATCGACATGAAATGTGTAATTGTACTAATATGCCGGATATCTGCCCAATAACTTTTACTGGATCTGGAAACATAATTGCTGCTGAAATATAAATGATTGAAAATGCCTAGATGTTTTCAAAGTCCTGTTAAGGCAGAAATGTGTATTCTGGCTCTTTATTCTTACAGTGACTGTACATCCACTGAAGTCAGATAAAACAAGCTCAACGCTTGAAAGACTGAGGGATATTTGTGCTGCAGTTGAATTGTTCTTAAGAAACTACTAGAATTTCAAATCCTCAGCTGTTTTCCTGCAAAGCGATACTGTCCCAACTTGTGCAGGCTTAATAAAAACTGGTGTCCTTTTAACCAGAAAAGAAAGCGAGAAGAATGAGGTGTCCTCATTTTGTAATGAAGTAAAGCTGATGTTTCCAGCGACTTTACAAGGACTATATTTTTCACAGGTGTAGTTCCCCAGATAAAGGAGCATACCTGTATGTCCTCTTCAAATATTCTTCAAGAAAAGCAAAAGTTATTTGTGACCTAGATTTTTTCTTTGATACCTCCCCACTTAGCTGCTACGGGGCAGGCAGAAAGCCATCGACCCTGTTAGCGTTATTAATGGCTGCAAAAGGAACAGGGGAAATGACTGATAACTGACTTATCTCCTGGCCCTCACAGGCAGTTTCCCCCGTGCGCGCTCAGACACCCTCGCACTGGTAACTCCTGTCTCCTAACATCTATCTTGAACAGTGTCACACTCCACAGAAAGAAATTGGGCATCGAGGGACTGATGCTCAGCAGCCACAGACTGGGGCAGCGCTACTGAGGGACTGTGATTTACGCTACGCGCAGCTGTTGGGAATCCAGCGGCACTGGAACCAGCACCACAGCGATCTATACCGCTTCAGGATCCGCTGCTTTTCCCTTCTGTTCGGAACCGGGTGCTCTGAAGTTGGTGCGGTTATGCAGATTTGTAGGAATGACTTCTTTCAGAAATCCCTATACACTAATAAAACCCACCCTGGTATGACCCTCTGTCTCATCTCCTTAGTAGCTGGTAGGTGCTGTCATCCTCTTTTCTGCATACTGCTTGTCTAATCACGTGGGGTCGGACGCTTAATGTAACGACGTATCTGCACAAGTGACTCTGTCTTAGTGGGGTCCTGATCTGACTGGGGGTCCCCTGGCTATACGAGGAATTATGAGGATAAAAGCTACGGAAATACAGAAAAGAGATCTAGAAAAATATGACTTTAGTTTTCTTAGAAGGCCTATAGATTCTTTTGTTACACTTAACCTGAAAGAATAACCAAAATGTAAACATATGATATCAAAATCCCATAAACGGGCCTTTTTAAAGCGTATATATCTAAAGGCGCCTTTTTCCTGTGTAGAATTTGGTGCAAAGATTTTTACCATTTTTATGTCCTTGAGGCTCCTGTGCTTAGCAGTGTCAGAAAAGTAGCCTTTCTTATTAGAGCCATAAAACTTCACCCACGTAAACACAATTCCTTATTGAAGCAGTTGAAAAACATGAAGCTTAGGGCAAGTTATTTCCCAATGTTATACTTTCATTGTAACATTTAGTTATAAAAGACTGGGCGGTATCTATCCCCAGCCATGCCCTAATGCATTTGTCTTATTTGTTCCTCCCTTCTTTCATTCTGGGTAGAATTCACGGATTTGAAGAGCACTGTTAAATGGAACCTTTTTTCTTTTTAACATCTTCCTTTGTTTTTTTCGCTCCCAGATTATCTGTGTAAGAGCATCTATAAATATCAGAGCAAGTCAGGCATGAAGCAGAGAGAGTCTAAATATAAAGCCTAAGAAAAATATACAGGCAAAAAAGAATTCCATCAAGAGGAGAACACCTTGACTTCATGTGACAGACATTCCACGTATCCACAACGGGGATCTGTTAACTTCTTCACCGTGGGCCAGGTCTGGGTCTCACTGAGGTGTTGAACACGTCAGGAAGTGTCACATCACGTTATGCACGATGAGAGCCACACTCATTTCCAAACTTTCTTCACGAGGGCTAGATTTTCAGGAGATTGGAGCCCTATCAGACACTGAAACGGGATGTAACTTTTCAAAGAGCTCTTTGCCAGCGCTGATGTTCAAATGAAATATTTTAAGAAGTGATGAGAGGAGATTAAATTCCTTCTGTTAGGACTCCGGGATCAGCTTCACCAGGAACAGATGCTTTAAAAGTATATGTCATTGTTGTGTAGTTGTGCATTTCAAAAGCAATACATTTGCCCTCAGAAATTATTCTCAGAAGTAAAGGATTATGGGAAGACTTGATGGGATCTGGAGAGGGGACTGGATTGTTGTTTGTTGCATAGATTCAAAGGAGGGATGTGTTGCACTAAAGGAAATGAAATTAATATCTAAACTACTGTAGTGAGGTTTGATAAATGCTTTGGGAAGAATAGTAAATCTTGTATTTCAGGGTTTATTTCAATCTTTAATTGAAGATCACAGAATCACAGAATCATAGAATCGTTGAGGTTGGAAGGGA
>RSEF01000022.1:2110165-2128677 GCA_003993805.1 Himantopus leucocephalus
GGCATGCTTTGCCGCAGGGGAGGCAGAAGATTAGATTCTGCCCTTGCTGGTACGACCGAGGGGAGCAGGATATGCGCCCTGTCCCTGGGTCAAAAGGGGGGAGTACTTTGTGAAATTCTGTTCTGGTGCGCCAAGCTGCGGAGGCTCTCACCCTGCGTTAAGCATCCAAGTGCAGGGGAGCCACTGGTGCGCAATGATGAAGCTGGGACTCCAGGCATGTAGAAGCCGCCTCTCTTCCTTTAGTACACTTTAGGGGTCAGACGTCAGCTGGCAGAAGTGAGTACAGTTCTGCTGCACTGCAGAATAGCACCAGTTTACAGCTCCTCAGAATGAATCTCTCTGGCTCATGTTTGATGAGATTTTTGGCTCCTGTTTGAGATTTGGGGAAGTGGAAGCAGTGTGAAGAGACTCGAGGTGATTGTTTAGGGGCCACGAGCAATCTTCTGGTTTTATATGCCTGAGCGAATATTCAAAAAATATCTGAAGTCCTAATAATGATTTAATCAATGCACTTGTTAATTGCATTTGGAAAGTAATTTTGGAGACATGTGGAGCACAGAAGGAGAAAGGCGGAAGCTTTTAAAAATGCATGAGGAGCCAAAGCTGCAGAAGCAGAATTGCCGATTAAGAGGAAAAGCAGAGTCACCCTATGGTGTTCTGTGAAGTAAGGCATGTTGCTGTGTCCTTAAGAGGTGATTTGTTATATGATCTATAAACAGGTTTTCTATCCCAGCACGGCTGAAAGGCAGGATACAAGCGCGTTAATCATGCATTAGCCTTCGGTAAACTCCTTTAAATATTGTTCTGGGATGCTCATGGCTGCATAGGACATCCTGTGGTAAATCAGCTTTGAATTGTCTTTTAAATTAATTGGGTGGCTTCTCCATTCATTGTAATTAGAAGGCTAAAACACAATTTTCTCCTTCTGGACATTAAATGGCTGCCCAGCTCCAGAATGGAGACGGAGATGGTTAAATCGGGGTTGAATAAACTTGCAAAAATCACAGCTCGCTCTTGCAGTGCCTGCTAAATTCTGCATCTTTCCTCCAAATAGATGTCCCGTTCCCCACTGCTGCCACCTACTCCCTTGGGATCAGCGCTGCCCTTGCTCAATACCGCAGGCATTGCCTCCTCCCTCTGCCAGTGCAGGTTTGGGCTGTGAAGTTCAAGTCTTGTTACCAGGGAAGGACAGATCCTGCTGCCTCCCGTACCCTGATTTGGAAGCACAGGGTACCGAGCACCTCAGCTGTAGCAGTCCTGTGGTGAACACGTGCCCTCCGATGTTTGTGATCATCGTGGAAGTCTACAGAAGAGTAGGAGATGGATGTAGGCAAGTGACTCATCCTCTTTGTTTGAGGATTTCTGAAAACATCAGTATGATTTAGGAAGATGACATCCATGGATGCTCCCAGTTAGGATGAGTCACTTAAGAGAATTAAAGTAGGATTTGCAAAAGCAGCTAAATTATAGTATTTTTCACTGTGGAGACATGCTACACTGATTTATTTCATTGCATCATCTGAAAAATGAAAATATCACTCTCCTCAAATAATAATTAGAATCTACAGTTTCTTAATGTATGAGGAAGTATCAGTCAGATTTGCTGACTTTGGATAATACAGCCCACAAAGTTTAATGTCACAAGCAATGCCTCTGGAGAGAGATTTGGTGACAAGGCTTGAGAGGGAATGGGGGTCTTGAAGTTCAGAATATATGGGGTGGAACACAGTGGGTATATCACCATTCAGGTTTACGCTCCAATTTCACCTTTATATGCATGACTGAGAAGCGATGACACTGCGTTTTGCTCTTCTCAGAGCCTTAATGTATAGTTGGTGGAATAAATTGTCTTTCCAGAAGAAATCTGTCATTGATAATAAGTAGTAAAGATGCATTAGTAATTACAAGGATTAATTTTTCAGATTTTACACAGAGATGTTTCACTTAGTATCTGCAGCTGTGTGGTATTGTGCTGTAATTTTATTTCCTGTGAAACGAGTGAGCCCCACCAAAAGCCCTAATTCAGGAACAAACCTGGACGCGCTCAATGCTAAGGCTGTACTTACATCTCTACAAAACAAAGATGTGATAATAGAAAAGGATTGCTACCTGTCGTACAGCTGACAAGTAGGCAAGGAGAGAAGAAAGCAGAATGAGGACGAAACCTTCCCCACTTCCTTTTCCTTGGACTCTTCTCCTTTGTCTTCGTTATGATCAGGAGCTGTAATGAAAGAAAATGTTGTTTAGAGAATTGTTGTTTTCAAAACTTATTTAACTTCTGCTTGGGTACAAATGATGAGTCCTAAGCAATTCCTTCTAATTACCTTTAAAAAAAAAAAACCAAACCAGCAAAACAAGCACAACACCCCATTGTAAAAAAAAAAAAAAATTTATGAAATTTAAAGAGAAAGATTAGCTTCATAGTCTGAGTCAGGCTGCTGCAAAAGATTAATGCTTTAAATGATGTTTCTGTAGTTACTTTTCATAGTAAATAATGTCGTTTGGATTTGATTATACATTGTATTTATAATGCGTTTGTTCAAACAATTATTAATTTTGAACTACAGCCAATTACTTTCTAATTTCATTTTACTTTGCATGGTTGCAAAAATGCTGTTATTGCTTGTTTCAATGAATGTTGCAGATTACATTTTCCTAGACAAAGACATGCCCATTAATCTTATCATTTAATCCTGCAAACTGTTTCTATGAAAGTACTCTAAGTACCAGCTCCCGAAGTGCTGGGGCAAGACCTTAAATTGAGATTGTGAAGCAGACAGTGGGAAGTGCTCTGGGAGTTCACTGCTGCGCTTCCCATACCATTATTTTGGGGCTTGTTGCTTCAGTAACTTTAGAATATGAAAGCTTCAGCTGGAGTTGAACAGAAATGTCATTTCAAAGTGTTTTTTTTTATCAAAAGTTGTTTCCATCACTCATTTCTCAATGTATCATTTTAAGTTTTACTTTTAAAATAACGAAGAGTATTGTTGTGTTAAGAAACAGGATATTTTAGAATGGGAATGTTTTGAAGAAAACTATTTTTCTCTTTGGTATTTGAAATAAAACCACATCAAGAAAGTAGTTTTTTTGCTTCTAACTGTAGGCACTCCTACCTTCAGCCAAGGTCAGAAGGTCCTAAATTGCTTACCAAGGCAGGGTTATTATTTCCACTTCATATGTCTAGCGCTTGCTGGAGACCATAGAGGAGTGTGTACGGTAAATCTGGGAGCTTGCGGAGTGTCTCCTATACCTTGGTGTGACACCGCGGTGTCGGGACTGCTTTGTAGCATAAACAAAATAGTTCACTTCAGGGGCAGCCAGGAACTGCTTGCTCCCTCCATCCCTTAAGGATCCAGCTGCCTTGTGAATAAGGATGAAGGATGCATTCTGCTGTCCTGATTAACACCAATTTCTAAATGAAAAAGGTTCTGGTGGCTTAGTTCCAGAGGAAAGGTTCAGCCTTTTGTCGTAATGTTTGGGGGGGGATCATCAGAGAAAGTCAGTGTTATCTGAAATAATCCAGTCAATGAGGAACGCTCCCTGCATTAGCATCAGCCTGGCCTGGGGACAGTCATTTCTGCATCTCTTAAAGGCTCACTTTTGTGTCTCTGCACATGATAAAATTATATCCTCATTAGCTCTACAGGGGATATCTTATTTAGGTCAAGATGTCAGATGATGTGTAGCTGAGTTAGCTCCTAGCTTTTTTCCTTAGGACTCGCTGCTTTTTTTGATCAAAAGATTTGCAGTTTTCCAATGGAAAAGTAATCTTCTGGGAAGTCTGATTAAAGCGTATGACTTTCTATAGCTGACAGGGGTATGGCTGGTGCCACGTTTGGCTGCCTTTGATTTCTTACCCTGAGGGATCAGATACCCATTCACAGCGGGCAGACCTGAGCAAACCTTGTCCTCATGCTGCTATTGCTCTTGCGAGGTGCCTCCCGTCCTCCGCTTTATCCTCTTTTGTCTCCTTTTATGCTGACAGGGCACTGCAGGGGCCACGGCAAAGGTACCTGCCAAGTGCACGAGTGGGGACAAACTCACAATCCTGGGGAGTTTATCATCTTTCCCCGCTCAGATAAGGAGTTCACTGTGGGTGGGAGTAAAAAATAGGTCTGATTCTCTTCTCCTGAGTTGGAGACAGCAAGATGTCTTTGCCATAATTATTACTGATCTTATAAAACCACAATGCTTTTTTCTAGGGGTGTTGGATGCAGGGTGGTAAGAAATAACAGTATAACAAACTTGTGTTTTCTAATGGCTTCATTGCTTGCTGCTTTTCAGTTTAATATTTACCTCCCTCCATCACGCTATCCTCTGACCTGTGGGTGTTACTACACTGTGACACTAAAACTGTTGCCTTTGTGATGATCAGCAGAGATGAAAGAAATATTATTGAATGTGAGAAGGGAAAGGCAGGTCGAGACGGCTTTCGAGGTTTGTAATTTTTCAGCAACTTTTATTCAGTAGTGCACGTGGATTGAATGAGCTTTGGGCTTCCTACAACATAGTACTCCCTGGGGAGGTCCCAGTACGAGCTTCTGATGTGTCACTGTGATATCCAGACCTTTTCAGAAGACCCATCTGGGACGGGTTTGTAACTGCTAGCGTAGCAACACAGTGGCCGTTTTCTAAATATTTGTGGGACCAGTACAATACTCAGATCTTTGTTAGACAGGGATAGTGCTTTGGGAAGGAACACTGGAAGATAAACACTTTCTCAGAGTGCAGTAAAGAATTAATCTCATCTTAAGCCCTGGACATCTGGCTGTTATAATTACAGGCATTGCTATAGGGCGGTCTGTGTTGCAATGAATTCAGACAAAACCAGGTACTCCCCACTTGCTCACTTAACTTGGTTTATGAGAGGAGTTTCCAAGGCTTTACAAGTAGCAACAAAGTCAAGAGCTTACTAAATGCACTCTCCTTTCCCGTTATTTCCATGATGAACCAACCAGTTTGTGCTTGTCCTAGAAGAAATGTCAGCAAAGGTTATTTTGACCACAGAGATCTAATCAGAAGCTTCTTCCTCGAGCTGCAGCTCTACAGATGCAGTACACAGCCCTCTTAATTAAACACCCATCGTCGTAATCAAATGCTTGGCTTTTGGAGATGTCACCTTGTGTAACTTGATTAGATTTTACTCTGCTAGAGGATGGAATCAATTTTTCTTCTAGTTGTTTGCTAAGAGGTTTTTTATTAATAACGCAAATGGAAATTTGACTTGGAAGGTCTTCTCCCTGTATAGATCTGGTTCTTCTTGCCAAGTCTATGTTCTTGGCTCTGTAGCTGAATCAGTGATGACTTTGGCTTGTTCTGGGCCTCGGTTTTCCCTACATCATCTTCTTGTGCCAGTTCCTCATCCGTAGAATGCAAGTATCTCTTACCTAAACTCATGGTCCCTTCGTTACTGCCAGGTACCCCAACTCGCTGGCAATGAGGGCTGCGTGCGTAGACGGATAATCCTGGTGGCGTTTGTCCCTTAAGGTTTGCTTAACTTAAGAGCTCAGGTTATACGAGTCAAACTTGAGAAAATATGCAAACACATTGAAAAACCCAACTTGGACACTTAAAAAGCAAGCGGGGTTTCCTAGGGTAAAGGCAGGCCTGTCTGGATTAAGTGGCTCTGACATATTGCGTGACTGCCTCTTTCTAGAGCTCTGACTCATTTATGCAGTAAAACATTTATGTTTCACAGCAGCAGGGCATGTTTGCATAGGTGAAGTAAAATTGCTCAGGTAGAAAACGCTGCTCTGGGCTTCTGTCCCCTGTAGGCAGCAAATCTGTGTGCAGATGCTCGGCACGGACACTTGAGAAACCTCGGCATTTGGTGCTCCCTCGGCGCTGGGGATGTATAATTGATAGGGGCACGTGTCCCTGCTGCAGGCTCCTGACAGGACTCCCATACATTAATGCATTATCTTCCCAGGCCTCAGGGGCTTCGGATCTATGTGCGTGTGCAGGTTACGTGGGGTAAATCTGTAGCTATTCTGTGTACACGCTTTCCCTGCAGTAGATGTGAGGTTGCTCCTTTTCTTCCACTGGGGAGGAAACTACCTTTTGCTTACTGATAGGAGAGACGTAGGGCGCGAGCACGGCATGGCTGACGTCCTAAAGACCGACTTCGGATTTTTTCCTGGGCAGTTGTGTCTGTGCCAGTGCCCGTATTTGTACTAGTAACAAAAGAAATGGGGCAGAGTCATATGTCACCTGGCTGTAACTTTGAGACAAAGCAGACGCCGGGACTCAGGGGGTTGGTAAATTGATACGGGGCCATTGCAGAAAAGCAGGTTAGCTGGTGCTCCTCTGACTAATCCCGACTGTCCTGGCAAAGCCGGGCTGTCTTTTGATAAGTCTCATCATTACTAGTTCAACAGCAGTTGGAAACGCTTAATGGAATTTACTAATTTGATCAGCGATGGAGACCGCTCCTCGGTGGAGAAAGAAAATGGGCTCCCCCCAGATTAGATTGCCGCAATACATAATTATCTCATTCTGGTAGTTGTCCTCTATGCCCATACGTATTCAATCACTCTCGTTTAGTTCTGGCACCGTAAGGATCTGTCATGTAATAATTTGTTTTACTTGTAGCCATTTCCCTTTGATAAAGTAAATGTCAGGTGGCTCTTCCTGGGTGTTTTGCTGATGATCTGGTCATTGAAAAGTTTGTTCAAATGTTTCTGTATTGATTAAATTAGCATAAAGAAGGGAAAATTGCATATGTTGCCATAAATTAACAGATTCATTTGTGATTTTTTTTGTGTGCGCGCGCTAACTACTGCTGTAGAGATCTGCCCTAAAGCCCACTGTTTAATCCTTTACTGGTTCTTTCACCTAGGCGTAATATATCTATTTGCCCACTGCGGGTCTGTATTTTTGTTAATNTTGCCATAAATTAACAGATTCATTTGTGATTTTTTTGTGTGTGCGCGCTAACTACTGCTGTAGAGATCTGCCCTAAATCCCACTGTTTAATCCTTTACTGGTTCTTTCACCTAGGAGTAATATATCTATTTGCCCACTGCGGGTCTGTATTTTTGTTAATAAAAGCTCTAACTGTGGTCAAAGACGGGTGTAAAATTGGAGGATGCCACATGTGAAAACTCTCGTGCTCACCTCAGTAGAGTAAGAAAGCACTATCCGACAGCAATCACCATATTTTGGAGCAATGGATCCTCATCCTCCCGTCTATTTCAAGAAACAAAAGCTACAGTTACTTCCTCTTATTGTGATCAGGTGTGAAGTTCTGCATATGTTGTGAATCGTACTTCTGTATGTTGATTTCTCTGTGTGTGTTTATAAACCTACGTAACTATGGGCACTAGGTATGTGTGTCTGCTCTGAATGAATTATAAATGTTTAGTTCGGCTTTTTAGATCTCTTTATCACGTCTGAGAGCTCATTAAAACAAAGCAAATGCAATCAATCAAATTTACTGGTGAAATGTGACAGGCAGTTACATTAGGGGATTAAAATCATAGATTCCTGGAGGCGCTCTGAAACAGAGCAAGCGAAGGGCTGGGTTCAAATGCGCTGCTGAAAGGGTGGGATGGCTCATGCAATACCATATGTAGGTGCAATTCACAGTAAACCAGTGGCCTTTAGGTCAAATCATATTTTAAAGGAAAAAAAAAATCAAGGCTTAATCTGATTTTGTTTTGTGTTTCAACCAAAATCTGTTCTCTTTAGGCTTTTTGAATACCGTGTAAGGTGAACTCTGGCGTACGTACCCCACAGAAGAGAGGAAAAAAAATGTATGTGAAGCTATTTGGCAAGGCTGTATAACAATCAGCTTTATTTAAGAGGTAAATGGCTAGGAAAGTACAGTGCCGTTGTAACCAGCCACGCTTCCCGTGACTTACGTATAGTCCAGGCTCATGTCCGAATTGTACTGTGCGAGACAGAGGTGAATATCGGATACCGGTGCAAATGTAGGTTTGCATTTTGCTCAGCCTTGTGCTTGTCTGGATTATAAATCTTTAGCCTAGAGTTTTTCAAACTAATCTAAAGGGAATTCAACAAGCTTTTAGTATTTACATCCTTTTTTATCTTTTGTCTCGTATGTTCCACTTTCCCTTCTGTATTCTGAGCATTAACAATACTTTCTCCTTCATCTGGTTGTTTTTGCACGTCAGCGCCTGACCTCAGCACTTGCCCCTCTGGTTTGTACTCTGTTTATGGCTGACAGGTTTGGGTGAGGTTTTCGTGTTTCCGGTGTATCCTTAACAGCCTCTCAGTAGCCTCTCTGAGATGATCTGGTGTTCACCTCCCAAAAACCCATTAATCGGTATCCCCGGATAAGCAGACGGCAGACCATGGGCTGAATGGTCAAAGGTGATTGCTCAATCCCCAGAGTGTATATTTTTAGACAGATAAAAACCAGAATAACAGGTATTTCTTGACACCACGGTGTTTCATCTTACCCAGCAGTGCTGCCGGAGCCATTATCTTGTGTGTTGCGTTTTACGGGCTTCCCGTCTCATCAGCTTTGGCAAAGGCTGCCAAAGCGTAGGGCTCCATTTAGTTTCAAAGTCTAGTGACAAGCCAAACGAACGTCCCTGCAGTATGTGTTGGTATGCTATTTGCTTATGGAGATTGCAAACCTGTAGGCTTTAATAATGCACTAGATTTGTTGCTCTATAAGCCCTGATGTAATTGTTATAATAAATAGATATTGTAGATAAGCATATACTGTAAATAAATATGACTTTTAGTTTTAATTTCATTTGGCTGGGGAAAAGAAACACAACAAAATGCCATGGATATCTTTATCCCTTGATTTATATTAGTCCTAAATGTAAACAAGGCCATTTTTCAAATGCATGAGTCTAAACTGGAGACACAAATCTTGCCTTTTAATGACTTCAATGTCACTTTGTCCCACGAACCTCCATTTTACATGTCCAAAGTCTTAATCCGAAAGGCGTATTTTCAAATGCAGATCAGACAACCCTAATTCTTATTTCTTTCATCGGCTTGGATCCCAGCATGTGGGTGCCAGAACATCAGCTAGAGTTAATTGGCATTGTGCAATTAAAGTCGGCGTAGCTATGCCAATTAACACTAACATTGCGTTCGGATAAAATAACGCACGCGTGGTCCGAAGCTCTACGTACCAACCATTAACTTCTGGCTAGTGCTTAGTTCTTATTTAAACAAAGCATTGCTGTGTGAACTCCGCAACACCAGCAGTGGGGAGTGACTTGTTTATTACCCATCAGCCTTTCATAAAGCTGTTCTTAAAAAGTGCAGTGCCTTCAAATGCCTTTTAAGTCAATGGGATTTGAAAGGTATCCCAAGATCTCAAGATCTGGCCCCGTAATGCCTTTGATTTAAGGGGTTCCTTTTCACAGCCCAGTGTGTCTCCTTCACTTTTCAGCAGATTAGTTCATCATTAGATCTCTCTCTCCCGTGCGCACAAAGATTAATGCTGCCATCGGAGCTTTCAGAGTTGCATAAGCCGCAATGACATATTTTTCAGTAAGTGGGCTAACTCCTGTTCAGCAGGGTTGGGAGGAAGAAAGAGATTCCCGGAAACTAATTGAAGGTTTGTAATGGGAATTTGAAATAAAGGCTGGAGGCTGTTGTTCCCTTGAGTTGGGGGCCACGCTTCGCTTCATCATTAGTGATCTTAGGAAATGTTAATCCACGCGATACGACTTTCATGGAAAGCATTTGTGCTTTTGCAGCGTGCAAATTAAAAACACTGTAAAGCCCGGAAGAATTTAGTGAGCTCGGGGGAAGGGTACTAAAGGGGACTTGGAGCCTTGGATCGATGCTATAAAAATTGTATGATGTTTCGCAGATGGCTGGGTATAAATCTCGTAGCTGCCGTACCTACTGCTTTTGCAGCTTGTAGTGGCTAAATATAGACGAGTGCTTCTTTGACTGGCGTCAGGAGCGTAGCTCCACTGAACACAAGGGACTTCCATCAGTTTATACCAGCAGAGGACTATTTTGTGATGGAAACTAATAAACTAAAAGTGACCAAGGCGCTTTCGCGTTGTTTCACTGAAAACACAGAGTCTGAGCCTTTAGGCGCCTGCATCCCCTGCTCCCCCTCTCCATCTCTGCTGGCCTTGCTTCCCGTGCTTCTGGGTACTCCACTGACCAAATTCTTGGTGTTGTCTGGGCTCTGCTGACGCGGTAGGGGTGGGGAAGCTGCCAGAGGCAACAGCTTTAGTGGTTAGAAAATGCTGTAGCTGAATCTGTGTTTCTCAAAGGTGGCAAATCTTCTGAGAGACATGCTGCAAATCATTTTTTGAACGAAGTGCTTCCTTGCACCGTGATAATTTTGGATTTTTAAATCTGTGAATTAACAAGCAAAGGTACCTGTAGAGCAAAAAAGAAAAGAGGAAAAGGAGGAAAGGCAGGCACTTATCTTCCCCAGTTGTGATGCACGTGCAGATATTGAATTATTCTATGTATCAAACTAATTACTGTAATGAAAGGATAATAATAATCCTCTAGCAGCCTGTGAGATTGCTTGATGACATACTGGGCATCTTTTAGTTTGCCACTACTTTAATCCATATTTAGTTGATGACTAATGAAATACAACCCAGAGCTCTTTGTTATGAACCCTTTTATTGAAATAATTTCACTCAGATAGCTATTTATTATCCGGTTCCTATTTTAGTTCCCGATTGCTTTCTGCTATACGGGCGCAGTGAGCGTTTAGAGTAAAAGCGTGGGCTTTGAATTCTGCATGGCTCCACGCATAGACGGAAATAAATTCTGGCCACAGAGGAATGATCAAGCCGGGGTCAAACTCCCTTTGTGCACCCGACTTGCTGCTTCTGTTTTGGAGACAAATGGACCTTCAGGCACTGAACATAATTTTGTATGTAATTCTATTAAGGTGGGCATTTCCTTCCTGACGACGCTGCTTTGATGCACGAGAACTGATGGCCCATGTAGCTCATACAGTACTTAAAATTGCACTTCAGTCCCATGCACAATAAATGGAGCAAAAAGTGCTCGGTGCTGAGTCAGTATGAGCTGAAATGGTGTGAAGTTGTCTCTTTTCCTCTGACTTGCTGCATGCAGGCTCTCAGCCACATCTGTCACATAAATAGGATGTGCATCTTCTAAGGGGACGTGGTGAGTCAAAAGGCTGTTAAAAATCATAAAGTGCTCAGGTGAAGCTGATTGAGTCTGGACGTACCACCGCTGCTGTCCGTCCACTCTACAGAGTTGTTCAGCCTGTGCAGGGAGGGAGTAAACTGGAACTAAATTAGTAGAATGGCACATTGCTTTGGTGTAAATGACAACATAAGCTGCAGAGCAGTGAAGGATCAGTTCCATAGAGTGGAGGAGTTTGTAATGAACCTTATAAATCATTTCTTTCCTGGAGTCACTTTGGATATATCTGAGAAGTTGGTATGAAAACTAAGGCAAGCACTCTAAGTGCTGTTTTCCCTTGGAGAACGGAATGTGGTTTATTCTGGGATATGAGATATCAGTCAGACAGAGCACAGTGTTAAGAGGCAACGTTATTTGTGAGTCTACGGTGTTCCATTTTGTACTTCATTGCTTAGTTCCTGGTGATTATATTTTTATTACAGTCTGCCTGACCTTGACTAGCAGCATTAAGCAAGTGTGTGTTTCAAGCGGTACTTATCCAGGAAGATGGTTTTTCATACTAGACAGGGAGCGGATACTGCAGCATTCACAGCAGAGTTCCAGAAAATTACAAAATCCTTCATTAGCACAAGAGATTGCAGTGTGGTTCCTTCCCATAATTAGCCGAGTTGTTAAGTGCCTGAAATAGGTTGGTTTTTTTTGAGAGTGAAGAAAGTAGCAGAATGCAGGAACTAGTGGGGAAAAAGGCTATGAGAGAAACAAATCCTGAGCCCATCTCTATGGCAAAATAGGTGGAAACGTGTGTTCTCCCCTGCGGGATCCAGCCCTGCAGAGCTTGGCCGAGGCTTCGGTGCAGCGGGACCGTGTGTAACGCACGGCCTTGGGGCTCCGAGCCCACCGCTCGGCCGTATGTGGCTCTGCGGCCCAGAAAGCACGCAGGGTTAAAGTGACTGCGGGGATTAAGCGCAGTGTGAAACTGCGCACAACCGCAATACTCCGCGGTTGGGGATCTTGCGCTGTTTTACCTTCCCTCACTGCTTCTCCGAAGGCTGCGGAGGGGGGCTGTGGGCATCCTGTGGTCCCAGGGCTGGTCTAAGCCGGAGCGGGTTCTTACTAACGAGGTTCCCGCCAGGTCCTGTGCGGTGGAAGCCGCACCTGAGCCGCCTCATTGCGAATGGATGTGTGTGCAGGGGAGGCAGGCGGCTTGGTCGTGCCAGTGCTGCGTTTCGTGTTCCAAACAGGGCTGCGAAGATGAGAAAGGGATTTTCCCCAAAGCACAGAGCAAATCAGCGGCTGCTGCAGCAGCAGCTCTGGTTTCCTCGCCTCAGGCTGCCCGGGGGAGGGAGTGACTCTTCCGCTACAAGGACAAAACTCGTGTAATACTGCAGAAATTACAACCCGGGAGTATCTCATTTTTTTAGAAGACACCTTGAAGTTTTCTTGTTGATATTGCAATTGCTGCAGAAAGGGCTCAGTCTTTGGTATTGCTGGGCACAGCAGCCGTGTCCAACAGGCTCGGGGAGGCAGGGGGGGGCTGCTACCCTGAAATAAAAGCAGTGCTGCTGGGGGCTAGTCCCACTGGCAGGGCTGAGCCCCCGCCAGCCTCCTCGCCCCGGCATCGCGAGCTCTGCTCTGCCGTCTTACAGGCAAGGAGGGCTCCTAAGCAGCAGAAAATGCTCTATGTATATTAAGGTGAAATTTTAACTGCCCGGAGCCATTTTCTTGCTGATCGGTTCGTCTAGCCTACTGCTGTTTCTTGTGTTATTTTTAAATCTTCACGGCGTAGCGGTAGTGAGGGAGAAGGCTGCCTTAATTACTGCAGATAAAATAAATCAGGGGAATCTCATTGCAAATGCAGGGAGACGAGACAAGCCTAACTACAGCTCCCTGAGTCATCCTGCCAATAAGGCTATTAATTTTAGTCTGAGGGAACAGACTGCATATTCAGAGGCGCTGTTAAGAGGTATTGCAGGCTTTCAGATCTATGGGATGCTTGCTCCCGTACTGATGGCTAAAGGATCTGGCCAGATAATGTAATGCTCTCTTGGATGAGAGCTGCCAGAATGAAGAGACAATACATGGAAAGACTCCTGTGTAGATGATCTTAAACCTTATTTTCTTTGTGGTAAGATTGATGGAGGGAGTCTGTCATATAAGTATCTTTAGAACACCTATTTATAAGATGCACTTATTGTTAAGAAGTATGTCAGTCCTTGGAGCCAATGGTGTTTTGCTAATTTGGGTGTAGGAGTAAATGAACTGGAGGCAGTATAACTCAATGAGTAGAGCAGTGATTTCAGATATAAGGGATTCTTGTATTCCTTCCCAACTCTAGCATTTAGGTAAGTCACCTTCTTTCTCATTACATCAGTTTTCACTCTCTTCCTCTCCCTGAGATCATTGTAAAACCTCCCAGAGAGTCAGCAGTGGTCCTAAACTGTGTCCTGGACATCTGGCACTTGTCCTGTCCAGAGCATAGAACCATAGAGTGGTTCGGGTTTGAAGGGACCTTAAACATCATCAAATCCCACCCCCTGCCCTGGGCAGGGACACCTCCCCCCAGCCCAGGTTGCTCCAAGCCCCGTCCAACCTGGCCTTGAACACTTCCAGGGATGGGGCAGCCACAGCTTCTCGGGGCAACCTGCCACAGGGGCTCACCACCCGCACAGGGAAAAATTTCTTTCTTCCCCCGTTCCATGGAGGGGCTTGCCTGAGGTCTTGCAGAATTCACTTTGTTTCGTGACCAGTTTTGGACTAATGGATCTGCAGTCTCATGCTTTATACTTTTTACAGTATTAGCCAACAGGAGGGATGATACATCTGCCAACATGAGCCCTAAACTTTTTTACGCAACTGAAGTTTAGGACCAGAAAAAGCAACTTAAGGTAGAAAATACAAAGGTGGGAGGTAGCTGGTTACGTCAGTGTAAGAATTATGTCAGCTGCTTTAGCAGACGTTAATGCTGCAGGTATGAGAGCTGTCTGCTTCTGGTGAAGATGGTGAAATCCAGAAGTATTCTGCACTGTGCAAGATCAAATTCCAGTCTGCCTGTGACTGGGTTTCACTGCACCGTCCACTGGGTATGTCCACCCTCTCGTGATATGTACAGCTGTAACTTCTACTTGCGCATCCATGTAAGAAAGTATTCTTGCCTGCTCCCTATTTTTTTTTTTTGTCAGCTGGTTTGTAAGTGTAAATTGTCAATAAGTGTTTTTATTTTTTTATCTTCAGGGGTTTTTTTTCCCCCCCTCTCCTGTAGCTTACAGGAAGTTCCCTCCCATCTGTTCCTACCATATGTTTTTGATGGCAATTTGCACACTGGATTAGAACATGAGGATGATTGGGACGTTGCACTGCAATTTTTAAAAATAATTTCTCTTGGCAAAGTGGGATTTCGCTGCACCTAGGAAAAAAAGCAAGCATACTGTTTCTCATCTGTCTGCCCAGTTTTTTCACACACACAGAATCAGGCATCAGCTACATTAAAACAAACACGAGGTAGGTTTTAATTATTGTTACTTAACTATAAAGGAATGAAACAACACTCCATAAAGCTCTGGATATCCAGACACCATGAATAACCCAGTTGGATCCTAGAGACAGTGAGTGATCACTTCAGCTGCGTTAACTGCAATAATTGCTAAGCTCTACTTTTTTTTAAACGCCTTGTCCGAGGGCAGAAAGGGAACAGGCTGGAGAAACAGCCTGGTTTATTCCGACCACCTTCTGTACCTGCTGCATGACTCCAGCAGGATCTCTTTTCTGCAGTGGAACAAGAAAAAGCCTCTTTCACAATGAACTACACCAAACAGCAGTGCTCCTACATTGCCTGAGTTTGTAAGGTTATTCTGCTGCTTGAAAGTTGCGTTTTCATTTGATGGTAGTGGGGATTTGCTGGTGGTGTTTCCTCTGTATTTATTTTCCTCATCGTATCTTAGTGTGGATTTGTTTCCTTGCTTGCATCGTGTTGTCAAAAACCAAAATACAGCGTGCATTTATATTCGCTAATAAACAAAACGGTGGTAGAATTTAATTGGAACACAAAGGCAGTGTGTTGTCAGCCCATTAGTTATTATAATTAGCACTGCACAGCTATTAGCACTTGCACAGTCCTGCCAAGAAATTCTCCTGGGCTCGGATGGGTCCCGAGTGCCGGCGAGCAGTACTCTGTCTGGTAGAACCAAGCTCGATGCTGGACGGGGCTGTCCTGGAGGCAGTGGGGTTCTGTGTCTGCTTTGCATCGGTGCTCATCGCCGCGGGTTCCATGGGGTGGGGGGACAGGGGAAATGTCAAAGGCGACACACAGTCCTACCTGGAACACCAATCCAGGGAATGAGAAACGGCAACTTGCTATTGCCCAGATAAGAAGGGGCAAACTCCGTGTACCTGCTCGTGTCTTTACTGGCGATGTCTCTGTGTCCGGCGGTCAAGTGTCTAGAGGGTTGTAAGAGCTTCAGTCAGTGCCTTTTGAAACGGATGGGATTTCGCGCTGACAAATTCTGGGTCACTGATATCCATGGTGTGCTGCTTTCCCTCCACTCCATAGACCAAGAGGAGAAGGCTCAGGAAAGGGCTGTGAAGTAAATCAGGGGAGTGGAGATCCTATTTTATGGAAAGCTTAAATATTAAATTACGCTAGTCGAGTCCCTCCTACTTAACCCGGGAAATCTTAGGGATAAGAAGGGACACAAATATGCTCTCTGTATAGAATGGAGGTAGGCTCGGAGGGGGAAGAAGTCTTTTAAGGCTAGCAGATAACATTGATTTTAGCTTTGAGGAAAAAGCTTGAATTTTGTGAGTTTAAATTTGCTGCTCACCTGTGATCACTCCCAGGAGCATTTACATGGTGTAGAAGATGCATCTGGTTTTATGTTCCAATAATTGCTCTAGATGACACTGACTGTGGCTCAGCACCTGAGGACCAAGTCCCAGGCAGGGTTACTGCTGCACAGTTAAGCTTGAGCAAGGCTGAGCTTGTTTAAAGGTTTTGGTTTGTTATTCCGAAGGGCCTGAAGAGGTACGCCAGTCTTCTGAAGGAGTCTAGAAGCTGTGTTCCGCTTTCGTAGGATGCTCTGGGAAATGCAATCGTTACTACATGAAAAGAATGCAGGTTTTTGTTAGCTGAGGAAGCCTGTTTCCCTCCCGTTCTCTTCATGGGTTAAAATTGTGGNCGGCTGCGCCTTTACGCAGGTTCTGCAAGATCTCCTGAGGGTTGTGCTTGTGCCCATAGTCAGTCTCTCAGTGTAGGCATTATAACACGATCTTTCATCTCTGCCCAATATTATGTTGAAAACTTGTAGGAATAAGCACCTCTTGCCAAATCTGTCAACTGGGCAATGGATTTAATAGGCTCACAACTCGCTTTGACCTAGACAGCCTGGGTTTTGAGGTGTGGCGGCTGTACGGTGCAGTTGGGACCCCTGAGAATCCAGGCACGACGGCGGGACAGCAGTGCTCGCGCAAGGGGGAGGAAGCAGGAATGCTGTGCGCTCCGTGCGTTTCCGTATCCCAGAGTACAGAAAGATTTTAAGCGAATAACATGAGAAAAATTGATCATTGTCATAAGTTGCCAGTCCTGGGCTAGGATATTTTAGAGAAAATACCTGTATTTTAGTGTCTGACAGGCTGATCTGCCAGCTGTAGGGCTGTGCTCACACACAGCACGGTGGCATAAGCCTCATTTATTCTAAAACAAACAAACAAAACCCCCCCTTCTAAAAATGCATTAAAACTGACAGCACTGGAGCGAAGTTGGGTTCCGTTCCTTCTACTTGTAGTAGCAGAAGGTGAATGTATGGGGTTGCTATACCAGGTTCACATGGTTTTTCTTGTTTGTTAAATGCCACCGATTTATATTGAACCATATGAAACAAATAAAAAAAAAACAGTCTCTGGAATGATTTTTAAAATTAATCTGCGTAATGCAAGTCTAATATAAGTAAACTTCTTCAAAGGCACAGCAGACCCATGAGCTCTCTGACTGGGCAATGGTGTGGTTATATCTTTAAATCTCTTTATTCTACAGTAGATTTTTTTTTTTTCCCATATAAGAAACCCCACCCATATCTCTGCAGTATCTGCAGCATGAATTAGAAAGTCCATTGGGACATCTAGGTCAGCATGAGCAGATCTGACATCAGCCTGCAGATTATGCCCACAATCAACAGCGCTGCAGTTGTTTTTCTTTCCTCCCCCTCTTTGCACTGGGAAAAAATAATTCTCAAATGGCAATTCTAAGAAATGTTAAAATGCCTCTACAGACAGTCTTGTCAAAATGCCATTCTGAACATCAGAAAATCCTCATGTGTGGAGAATATATATAATCCAATAATGTATATTTGCTAATGCAGCATTGACTGGAATTCCGAAACCCAGCAGCGAGATGTAAGAGGAGGAAAGCTGAAAGCTGCTGATGGTGATGCAGAGAGGAAAAATGAAACTGTAATCTGATAATAAGGGCTTTCAGCAACAGAAGCGGTGGTCAGATTCGGCTGCGTTGCCGGCTAACGAGAGCTGCTCCACCAGCGTCACAGAACTGCTCTGTCTACTTTGGTAAATGAATTTGCCCTGAACTGGCAAATCTATACCAAACTATCATTTCTTGCTTCTGTCCCCTGTCTGCCAAGCAGGCCCTGCCTTACGTATTAATCTTTTCCCCCCTAGATCCGTATATTAAGATATAGCTCTGAATTCTCCAATTTCCTGTGCTTTTCACAACCTCAGGGGCTGTCTCTTACATCCTTCTGCTATTTTTACAGTACTCTAATTATGCTGGCCTCGGTGGAATTATGCCCGATGTATCCTAGGGTAGAACTAAACTTGAGCTCCCCAGTTCTAAGCCCAATTATACATTGGTGTAATTCACTGGAATTAACCTTAATTTACCACGTTGTACCTTGGGACAAAATTTCTGCCTCAGGATGTTGTTAAAGCAGCTGGGAATAGTCGTGTTCCCTAGCGGCTTGCTTTGAAGTGAGGTGGAAACCTTAAAGATTTCTATATTCCCTATAGAATGGGAACTTGTGTTTATCTTTTCACTGTGGGCCATCTGAAAATGGAGTACGGTAGAGACATTATGCCGGAGAGTTTATGGCTTAAGTAGAGCTGACAGGCAGAGACCGGGAAAGGAAAGTAGCTGACGCAGAAAGAAGTCAAAAGATTAACTCAGGATCATTCTGCAGATCAGTGGCGGTTCTGGAAATACAATTCACATCTAGTGTCCAAGTCACACTCCCTGTTAGAAGAAAATCCATTTTTTCACAGGGAGCTTTTGCACAGTCTAGGTAACGCTTCCCACCTAATTCCACACCGATATTTCCCAGGACAGAAAGTCTGGACTGTATCTTGCCCCCCATGTGTCTCACCTGGTGAGTACCTGTGTCTTTTCAACACGCTGCAAGAGATGTCTGTGTTTGCATCGTACAGCA
>RSEF01000022.1:2129066-2157980 GCA_003993805.1 Himantopus leucocephalus
TTTTTTTTTTTCTTTTATTTTTTTTTTTTTTTCCTGGTAAAATTTTGGTTCCTTGAAAAACACTTCTGTGCGCTTTAACTTAAAAATACTGATGCCAACCAGATGAATAGTATCAGTGCCAACGGTAACAATAGCATCAGTGCCAGCACCCTCACAGTATTATTAACATCAATGCCAACAGTACCATGCGGATACGCGCCAGCAGGCCAATAGTGTCAACAGTGCTGATGCCAACAGGCCAGAACGAATGAAGAACCCCTCAGTAACAAACCAGCGTGCAAAGCCTCGTGCTGCGGTGCCGTCCCACAATAACAAACCCCGGTGCCCGGCCCAGTTCTCATTAGCAACTTTACAATAACACACCCCGCCGCAAGAGCAATTAAATGAAAACACCGAGGTGTGTATATCCTGGAAGGGAGAAATGCGCGGATATTTTTGGAGCTGAGGGGCAAATGAAATAAATGATTAAGGATTTTGTTGACTGTGCTTTTCTAAATTTTTCTGCCCAAGTGCAATGGTGGCAGCCGGAGCGCTTTTTGAACTGGCACAGCCCGAGCTCTGGGAGCACTTGTGAGCAGCGAGCGGTCCGACTCCTGCGTGCTTTGCTTTGGAGCATATCTCCAGTTCTACCTACTCAACAGAGGAATCTTGTTCAACAAGTGATCTAAGGATTAATGAGAGAAGCCGATCCAAAAGGCTCTGTCCAGAATCAATGCATTTCCAGTCCGTAATCTTATTATTCCAAGGCTAGTTCGGGCCTTGAGGATGCAAACTTTCCTCCAAAGGGCTGGAAGGACTTTTCTTTTTCCAGAACTTCCAACTTACGCACGAAGGAGAAGGTCCGGTGTGTCGCTGAGGAGAGGGCCGGCAAAGATTCAGAAATGCAGCAGAAAGTTTACAATTTACAAACATACAGTAGCCAAACTTTCCCGGACCTCCGCAGGTCTGTAAGCAGAATAGCAGTGTAGATGCAGCGCATCCCAGTGCAGCCATGTCTTGCGGGGGTGGCCAAGGAGTTAGGCTGCGTTCCGCAGCTTTCATGACTTATTCCCAGTCTACAGCTCAGTGCAAGCAGCGATGCTGCTTCGTTTCCTTTTGGACAGTAGCTTGATGTCATCACCAAAGAGTTCCTCGCTGTTTGAAAACTAAACTTTTTCTTTCAAAGCAGTTGTCGGTCAGTTGTTCTGTTCTTGGTTGCCTTTGCCAAAAGTGGATGAATCAAGGGACAAACAAATCGTCCCTGAAAACTTCAGATATCTCGATCAGCCCTGCTTCAGAAGCTTCATACTCTGGGATTAATTGGAGGTTTTAAAGCCTACATGAAAAAGAGAGAGTTAAATGAATCACAGTGTGCCCGGTGCAGTTTCAACAAATCACATCCCGAAAGAATTGCTGTTGACGCTTGAACTCGGGTTACCTTTGGTGGAGGTGGAGGTTTGCCTTTGGGAACTGGGAGGTGAGCGGGCTTTCTCTCTGGTGCCTGTAACAAAAATGTAGTTTTAATGTCGTTAGGCTTTTCTGTCTGAGCAGCTGCAGAACCTCCACAGACCTCAGCTGCTGCCACTGTTATCTCATGTATTTACTACGGCATCTTCCTAGTGGAAAAGCTTGGGCTGAATTACATTGGTCTGTCCACATACAAGAAGGCACGATAATACAAGTGCACAAGGGGTACAGAGCTCCTGTTTCAGGTGACCACTAAGCTATTCTCAGTGTTTAAATTCATCTGTATCAAGTATCTGTGCTCAAACAGACTGCTTAGGACGCTAAAGCTGACCATGTGCTCCAGGTGCGTGTTGAGGAAAGCATCTCTAAAGACAGTGGGATTTAAATGTGTTTTTATAATTAAGCTGCTATGTGGAGCTTTTAAATTATTTTATTATTTAGTCCTGATCCATCATCCTTTATGCAGGCAGTACCATGCAGTTATGTTGCCCACGTGAAGATGGTTTCCTCACCCTTGGATCAGCTCAAAGGCTGAGGTAGTGAATATTTGAGGGAGGCCTTTTTGTTCAAGGAGGATGCTTTGGGTTCATTAATGGCAAATATTCTTATTATTCTCATTTCCAAATTTATTTAAGAATTAAAAAAAAAGGAATAATAAAAATTTCACATGTATGGAGATCCCCTCACATCTTTAGAGACTACCAGATCTCCACAACAGAGGGACCAGTGCAGACATCTGTAGGAGCAGAGATGCTGGTCATTTGCATTGTGTTTACGCTTGAAGTCCCTGTGGTGGCTCCTACCCTAAAGAATATGTGGTTTGAATGTCTGTGAGTTTTGTTTTTAATCATAGTCAGAAACTGAAAATATTAATTGGCATCTGATAGTCATTTGCAATGCAGATGAAAGACATGAAAAGTTGCAGGGATATACTTACAAAAATCTCTTCTGTGCGAGAAGAGGTTGGTTTGGTAGAAGGAACAGGAGGTGGAGGACCTTTTGGCCTTATGGCAGGCTGTAAAAGAAAATATAAAACACATTGACCCTATATAGAGATTGCATATGTGTGCATCCACGTGTTCCCATGGGTACATGCAAGCTTGTGTTCTGTATAAAAGGTGCATTAGTAGGGGGAGAAGGATGCATTCATTTCAGAAGTAGGGATGCTTTATGCTATCTGGCCCTGAGAGAACATGTAGGGCCTTCTCTGGAGTGCAGTGATTTCCCCAGCCCTTGGGATGAGGTTGTCGTTGAGGGTCTCCACCATGGTGTGAACCGGTATGTGCCGTCTTCCCCAAAGCTAACATGAAAGCAAAGAAATCCTCTGGAAGCACTTACGCTCTGGCGCTGTGGTTTGTTCTCCTGCGGTGGAGGTACGGGAAGGAGAAGTTTCTTATCATTCATCTGAAAACAGTGAACAGTTAAATCGGATGGAGCCCTTACCTTGTGTGCTGTCTTTGCATGCCCCTTTACTGCAGGCAGGTTACTCAGGGACTTAGTGCCATGTGCTTTCCCCACTCCCACCCCATGCTGGGATTCACAGCACTGTCCTCTCAGCCCCAGACAAGTGTTTTGAAACCCTTGTGGAAGCGTAGCACGCTTTGGCTGATGAGTTTTGGTGTTTCAACCCCTCGGTTATGGTCCCAGAGAGACTATAGCTGACCCAGCACCTGCTGACCAGCTCTTACCTTCTGGGCAGGTACCGCCAGGACAGGGTGTTCTCTGCGTCTTTGTTCTTGATCCACAAAGACTTGGTTTGTGGCTCCAGATCCCCTTCTGGTCTGGCAGCTATGCAAATATTACATGGGACTGTAAATCTTACCCTGACTGAAGTAAAGCATCTTGCTGAAGTTGAATGCCTGCCGTACTCATATTTCTGTGTTATGTAGCCATGTCCGCTCGCTATTTTTTTATTTCTTCCCCTTATTTTAATTATTTAGGGTTAATCTTGAGAGCTACAGTTTCAGGTCTTCAATTCTCTCCCAACTATGGGATTTCTGAAACGGCTCAACAAAGGTCATGGACCAACTTCCTTGGCTTTCCAGTGCCTAATTCCCTCCACCCCCTCTGAAAACCCCAGCTTAAAACCTATCCAGAAGTTGCTTGGCTTTAGGGTTTTTTTCCCCTCAATGAGGGTAAGCATTTTACCTCTTCTTGAATACTCGGAAGCGGATAAGTAGCACTGCGGCAGTTGCTGTGACAGCGAGGACGATCAGCACACCGGCAACAATAGCGAAGCCTGTCAGGGAGAGAGAACACAAGCTGCTTTTTTCCCCAGACACATGGGAATGTGTGCACAAAGTATTTCCCCCCAGAGGCAGACCAGTTAAAGGCCAGGTTAGAAAGAAAAATAGCTTGCTCTAGTCGTTCACACAAGCTGCGGATGTGCAGAGACCGGAGACCTGGATGCGCAATATTCGCAAAGAAATGGTCCCCAGTGCAGGTCAGGGCTCTTCCACCGGAGTTAAAGCAGCTCGTTTCAGCCGGTGGGTGACAGTACCCAGCGCGGCCATGCAGCACTTACTGGTAACGGCCGAGGAGCTGTCGCAGGTTGGCGGTGCCCATCCCTCCTCGCACTGGCACTGCAGCTCGTGGTCGCACACCTGGGGAAGCACAAAGCCAGGAATACCCTCAGGTTGGAAACATGAGTGAAGCTGTGATGTGGTAAAGTGTCAGTGGCTCCGCATCAGGGTCCTGATAAGCTTCTTGAAGGCAGGGCTGGAAAGCCCCTCTCATTGTACTTGGACTAAAATCGAGCACAGAAAGTAGCAGTTTTGCACTGCAGAGGCCCGACTGTCTGCTGTCGTGTGCCTTTGGCAGAGGTTTCTGCGGTGGCACCTACAGTAGAAGGCACAAAGCAGCAGAGTTGGTCTTTACATCTGTAGGTCTCTGACTGTTCAAATAAGATGAGCACAATTCTTCCCAAAGCAGGAGATGAGCTGAGAGAGAATAGCTGTGATACCGCAGCTCAGAGGCAGCGCCAGACACAGAAGCTGCGTCCGTCTCCTGTCATCTCCTTAGCAAAAATATTGATAGTGATCAGGTTAGACTTGTTTTTATAAAAATATAGGAAGCTTCTGACTCCACAGCTTAAGTCCCAATGACTTTAAATACTGTCATCAATAAGGTCTGTAGCTGATATGCATGATTTTCTTGTAGGGTTTTTTTTGGGGTGTGTGTGTTGTTTGTTTAGGGTTTTTTTTAAAGTTAATAGGGTCAAGTACTCATATCTTACGGCATGTCCAGAACACTTGGCAGAGCAGTTGGTTGATCTAAAGATATCTTCGGCATAGACACATTCTCCGTTGCTGCACACCTGAAATGTAAAAGGCGAATGTTACCGAAGTGATTTATAGCTTTCAGAACACGCAGAGCTTGCACATTATTGTGTAAAGCCATGAAGAGTGAAAGGAGGCATAGAAACGGGTCTGCAGATCACTTAAACCTACTTTAGGAGTTTGATTGTGAACATAATTTTTCATTTGACCTTTGGGTATTTTGTAGCAGAGAGGAGTGACAAAGATGTACAGACATCACTGCTTTCCACTCCTCTTCAGTCCTTCATGCTCCCCCCCCTTCCCCCAGGCAGAAATATATCACAAAGAAATTGGAAATAGTACTCAGTGATGCCTAGCACATCAGTTATGGAAATAATTAAAACAGCCATAGATGTATATGATCTTTTAACCCTTCATACCAAGGTATGTTTCTGTTGCCACTTAGATTTGTGTCAGTAAAAGATAATAAGGCGGCAGTCAAGCGCAGGGAGAGGGGAATGACAGCAGTTCCCGTTTGCTTTGCTACTGATCTGTGATCGATGTAAGGCAGAAGGTATGGCAAATCAGATCAGCAGAAGTTTAATGTCCACTTCAGTCTTCCCTTTTAAAAATCTTTCTTGTCTGGTAATAGAGCTAACGATATAAGCAAGACTGAAAGAGGGGAAAAATAAGGAGAAAAGCTATTCTCTACTAACCATCCCATTCCCACACTTGGTTCCATTGAGGATCATCCCTGGGTCTGCTCCTCCATTTCGAGGAAAACTTGCTTTGCAGGACCCGAAAGTCACCAGGCTCCCGTCCCGAGGCATCTCCTGCCCCCCAGCACAGAACAACTTTCCGCACATTATATCTCTGGAAGGAGAAAAAGAGCTGCTAGAACAGCAACGTGGCACAACAAAACCATCTGAGCTGGTCTCTCCTCCAGCTTGAATTTGTTGTGGCTGTACAGGAACTAAAAAAAAAAAAAAAAAAAGCTGCAGAAAGGAATTTTGGTTTGTGGTGTTTCAGGTCTGTTTGTGAGTAGAAGGTGGCGGGTCCTTAATTCATCATGAGCTTATTGGGCAGCCCCCAGTAATTTGCAGAAATGAGTATTTAACTGACCTGTCCTCAACTTCTGAGGTTCACCTGAAGTTCAAGTTCCCTATCCAAAAATCCTTTCCCGCGACTTACCTGCACACGCACGCGCACACACGCGGTCATCCACACATATCTGTGTACACACTTGCTCTTTCTCAGACTGATCTCAAGATTTGGAAACTGTTTTTCTTAACATCGTCTTTACCACAACATTCCAGCTGAAGGAGGAGGGATATGTGGACATATGTGCCATCTCAAGTGCATCTAAGTGCATTCTTTGCTTCTGCCCCTTAATTGGAATAGGAGTGGTCTCTCTTCCCAAATCCCAGCAGATTCTGTAACACAGTGCTTACTTGTTTTTACACGGGACGTGACTACCTTTTTCTTTTCTGCAGTATCCATAATATACCCCTCTCTGGTTCATCTGGTAACAGGAAGCTGCGCCGTCAGTAGACTCTGTGAAAGAGAAAAATGCAGTGGGAATAGTTTAGGTTCTCTGCCTGTGAAAAATAAGAATCTTCAGTTTCCTTTCCTTATTTAAGAAATGGCCTTTCCCAGTAAAGCTGCCCATGGGCACAAATGACTCTCTCTGTCACTTCATGCGTTAATTCTGCAATGTTATTGTGTGCACACAGCAGAACCGACCCTGTGTGTTCTCTCTCTGCCCAGTACAAACCTACAGACCTCGCCTGGCCGAAGGGACATAGTTAGAACTGGAAATGGTTTAGGACTGGGAAGAGGGTAAGCCACCACATGCCTTCAGAACCATAACGGCATGCTAAATTTGGACATTCATTTGAAATACAGACATTTCCTCTTCCTATCAAGCAAAGAATACTCTCCCAGCTCCATTCCAAAGTTATCTTAAAAGCGTTGTGCAAAAGAGGAATACGCTTACCACTTCCCATTTCTCTAGAAATACATTGCATTGTATGGTCTGAGCGTCAGCTCACATGATTATTATCACTTACAGTGTAAATACAGAAGTAGTAATAATAAAGTGTATGCTACAAACGAGAACTCATTTCTACAGACATGCTGTTCCTGATTTACAAAAGGTCTTTGATGATTTGCTAGCAGACAAAGCTCTGCCTCTCTCCTTTGACCTAGGCAACCTTATTTTTCGATGCCAACTTGTACTCACGTGGTCCAAAAGCGGCTTTGCACTGGTTTTCTCGGGTGGGGCAGTTTCCCATGTAGCAATAGCCTTCGCCGTAGTTGCAGGGATGTCCGTTCACACGGAATCGATCCGCTGGGCAATTCGCAGAAAAGCCGGTGCACATCTCAGCCAGGTCACAGTCATGCTTAACTGCTCGGCAGACAGCTCCTGATTTTTTGTACTGAAGGCAGAGCGCGATACCACACTTAAAACAGTGCTCCTCCATGCCGTTTGAAAATCAGAGTGAACTAGAGGGCTAAAATTAGGGGAGACAAATCCCATCCTCACTGTACACGTTGCATGAGGGGCCAGATCCGTATCTAATTTAAAGTTGGTTTTGTCAATTGACGTGATTTTTGCCTGGTTGTGCCGCAGCTTTTCTTTCCAGGAGAAAACGGGTAATAAAATGCGCATTTCTCCGGGATGTTGAAAGATTGAGTGAATTGATAGTTGTGGTGTAGTTTGGGATGGACAAAGTGCACTTGTCATTACAGTGCTGTGTCAGTAACTGCAAGTAAAAAGGAATCGGTTCCTTTGAAAGGTGTATTTCTGCTTTCTCACGGGCAAAAAAAAAAACCCCAAAACAAAACCTTGGAAAATATGAGAAGCTAGAGATGAAAAGGAGTCTTACTTGGCAGTTTTCGCAGCACTCTCCGTGTGCACACATGGAACCTGCCGTCAGTTTGCACGTCTCGGGGTTGCAGCAGTCATTTGTGCACTCCTGTGAGAAAAGCAGTAATCAGAGCTGTGGCTTGAGGGGTTGGTCCCCTCTGTACGGGGTTCTCAACAAACCATGCCGTACACAGCTGCCAAGGGAGGGCAGGATATCTCGGACCTGCGCTTTGCTTTCCTGAAAACCATTTTCACTAGAAGCCGCGCCAGCCACGGCGAGGGAGCGCGTAAGGAATACAAAGTGCGTTTGATTATGAAACTGCTGATAGAAGCTGCGCAGGAAACTTGCTTATTTCTGCCGAGATGGTTTCCTATGTACGGCTTTTCCCCTTTCTCGGTTCCTCTGTCAACACAGCATGACAAACCACGCAGGATGTCTTTCTCTCCATTCCACATGTGCTTTATAGGGCTGACTACGTTGCAGATCAGCAACTTGATGACCACAGTTTCTACAGAAATATTTCAGCTAGCTTTGAACTGGCTACCTTGGAAACTAAGAGAAACCAGGTACTGCACAGCCTGAATAAAACTCTTTGCCTCTTCCAAGTATTATTTTATTCCCGGTTATGCCGATACCTCAGGAGTACCACAGTCGCATTCCTCTCCTTTTTCCACAAAGCCATTTCCGCAGGATGGAGGTGCTATGATGCTGCTTATATCTGGGATGTTGGTTAAGCATCTTGGCATGTCACTCAACATGTATTTCTCAAAACTTTGGAGGCTGCAAGAGCTGAATTTCTTGGGGATGATAGCGCTATATTGAGAAAGCAGGAGGACTTACGTTAGGATC
The DNA here is from genome assembly GCA_003993805.1 of Himantopus leucocephalus. Lineage (NCBI taxonomy): Eukaryota > Metazoa > Chordata > Aves > Charadriiformes > Recurvirostridae > Himantopus > Himantopus leucocephalus. The sequence goes on from RSEF01000022.1 coordinate 2,137,489, forward strand.
AGCATAGGCAGGGAAAGGTAATATCCTTTATACGAGAAATGAAACGGCCATCCTCCAAGCTATTGGGTGCAAGCATTTTTCTGTATACATATATTAATAAATACAATGGTTATCTCCTACTTACAGCAGAAAAAAAAATGTGGAAACAGATCAGAACAAATTAACGTACTAAATGTAAACGCTGCATGTAATAAATCCCCCATCTCAAGGACTTGAGCCTGGTCTACACAATTTGTGCCTGGATGCTTCAGGCATTAGGAGTTTCCCAGTGGGCTGTCCAGCAGAGGCTCAGGGTGTTCAACTAGAGATGAAAATTGAACTAAATTCCTATTAACGGGTGCTTATTGAAGGTGCAAACGAAACAACAAAGCTAGACTTTAGGTAAATTTGGGGGAAGCTCTGACATCTGAGATACCGCAGCAGTTTCATGCTGTTACCGTTTTAAGGAAGAAATGATTTATGGTTTAATGACAAGGCCCCCCCCACACACATGCAAAGCTAATGTTACCCAAAAGGAACTAAAGTTTGCTTTGGTGTTTGTTTGTTGTTGGTTTTTTTTTTTTGCGGGGAGGGGTGGTGTATCCACCTCGGAATATCTTAGAAGGGCCTGGAATTTCTTCATTTTCTCTTCTTTTTGTATAATTTGAATGGAATAATCTCAGCGGGCGAAAATAATTGCTACTCCATTTTGGCAATTTGGCTTATGCAAAGCCCATCTTGAACTGCCCCATGCATTAACGCCCTCACCTCTTTATCCAAACTCCTACCTGATGGTATCCGTCATGATACAGACTTTCTCGCTACATGTGCAGGCTTCGGTGTCATGACTCATGCCAAGGTTGTGTCCCATCTCATGTGCCATGGTAGCTGCAACTGCAATTTCGTTTCTGTTATGATCCTGTAGAGGTAAGACCAGGCTGTTATTCCTATGAGTATTTTAGAACAAGTAGGAACGCCAGAGAAGCCACGTGGTGAAGAAATAGGACAATTTTTCTTCAAGTGAAATTATCCTCACTGCTACATAAGGATTGATATGTTGTTCAATCCATGCATGTGTCTATTCCACAGTTTGTGCTGGATTATATTATAATAGCACTGAGATGATACCACTAATGAACATGAATAAAGTGGTATAATTAGTTTTTAAATAAACATGAGGAAGTTAGGCTGCCAAGTAACAACTGAGTGTTAAGGGGAACTGAACATCTGAAACTCTTAATCGTCTCTCTGGATAGCTGTCTCTGTGCTTGGGGTAATCACGCGGGTGCGATATAATTATTACTCATTACATCAAGGTAGCTGACGTGTACAGTGTTGAGCGTGCACAGAAATGAAAGGCAGATGCCATGCTCTATCTTCGTTCTTAGCTTGGTGTTTTGTGCTGCTTGGTGGGAGGGAGAAAAGGAAAAGCGCTGCTTTTTTGAGTGAAATCCAGATGTATAAGCAGCAGGTGGTAGTGGAAACACATAAAGCACGAGGCACAGCGTACTGGTGATGCTCTTCCAGCATGGCATTGCAAATCACGCTGCTACAAAACGCATCCCCCCCCACCTTGAAAAGCATTTTGGTTTTCCAGTCCTCCTAGGGTTTCCTTATGGTGTGGGAAAGCTGGAATTTCACGTGGGCTGTTCCTCTTACCAACAAACCCGGCGCAACAGCTGAGTTCCGGGTGGTGGTGGTAAAGGTTTGGGTCTGTGTTCCTGCTCAGGCTGAAGTATAAGCGCAGTAGTTTCGGCAGCTGTAATTAAGCGGCCAGACTGATGATGTGCGTTATGGCAGTCAGAACCAATTCCCCCTTCAAAACGGGGAACCTTAAGCTAGAGGCACAAAATTGCTTATTTCTCTCCTTTGACTCTGTTGGAGCCTGGTACTCCAACCACAGGTGTCAGTTTGATGTTGGCATTTAGATAACACATGTACCATGCTTCGTGTGGGCTTTCTTTACCCTCTGCACTTCATTTAAAGTAAAACCGCTGTCTGTGAATTTCTACAGTCTAATAAAATAACGATATGAACCAGACAGAACCGAAAGTGTCGTACACCAAATAATTTGCATAAATGTTCTTTGCTGGTTGAGTAAAAAACATAGAAAAGCCTTTAAGAAATAAAATAAAAATAAATCAGACCTGAATAATACCTGCAGAATATGCATCACTGCATATGGATTTCAGAAAGGCTAATCCAATCGTCGTCCCCTCGAAGTCGTAGCCTCTGTAAGGAAGGAGAAAGGCAGAGGGAAATGCAACGAAGTGACCAGGAACCAGACCTGAAATCATGTCTGCTTTATTAACCAGGCTGAAGGCGTTCAGCATATGCTCATTTCCAGCTCCCGGATTTAGTACAATATTTTGGGACGTACTTAAGGTCACTGCAAATCAGAAAACAATTGAATACGCTTTTCATCTTGAATTTTTACTTAAATTGCGTTGCAGTTCATCAGACTCAAAGCATCTGTTTGAGCGCGAAGAGCTTGATGAAGTGCTCGGAATGTCGCAAAGTGCTTGGATGAATCAGGGCCATTGAACGCGAGCCAGAATAGCGGAGTGAGCGCTGGTTTAGTTTGGCAACGTGCGTTTCCCAGCCGTTAAACTTCGTGTCAGGGCTCCTTAGGTTGTTAGACTGCACCGCAGTCTTTGGGATACTCAACTGCGTTGTGACCAGAGCAGGGAAGAGGAGAGACTGAGATGTAACAAAAGTTTACATTGCCTGTTTTTGCAGGGATTACGATAGAAAGATTGGATGCTGTGTCCTAGCGGGTAATTGTGCTCCATGAGGAAAATAAAGCAAGGAAAGAGAGCCTACGTTAATCTTTTTGTCCCAGAATTAATACAGTCTGGAAAGCGTGAAATCCGGTTGGTATAGACAGTGTCTCTAATGGGTCGGCGACCAATTTTTAAGGAACAAATTTCTTTAATTTACTTGGAAATGCAAACAGGAAACAGAATGATACACACGTGATTAGCTGAGCGTTGTCATTTTTCTTCCTCTTCAATAAATCTGAGAGACGCCACTTTGAGAAACTGTCGAGAGTGAATCCTGCAGCACGGCTCAGGAGGCATTTGTCACCATCTGTCCAAATTTCTAGGCCAATTAAAGCCACGTAGATATTGATGGCCTTATAAACCTGCAGCAGAGAAACAGCGTTGCTGTAAGTGAGGTACGTTGTGAAGACTTCTGAAACACTTATCCTGGTAATTGGTTCACGCTCGTCGCTTGCAATATGTAGTCCACCCCAGACCTGATTTAAGCTTTTCCGCGCTTTGAAGTTGCAATAAAAAATTAAAAAGACAAAACAAAACATGAAATCTTATTTTCCCCCATTTAAACCAACTATAAAAATGCTTTTAAAATCCCTGAAAAAGCTTAAAATTCTTTAAAATACTTGCAAATTCCAGCAGTATTTTGGAAGAAGTTTGACTTGCAAAAGAAATTAAGAATCAAAAATCAGTTCATTCTTTTTGAAGGATTTCAATCATTCTCTTTAAAAGCTCTTAAGAAAACACAGTATAAATCTTTAACAACAATTGAAATTATAGAAATCTCATATCTGAGCACAAAGAACAGGATAATATGGACAGATGTGTTTAAATTTGTTTCCTAAATTACAAGGAAGTTCAGTTTTCATTCTTTCCTATGTGCAATAATGAAAACTCATGATAAAAATGATAAATAACTTCTAATTCAATCTCACTTTGCTGTATTTCCTCTTACCGTGTTGATGTAATTGACTATTCCAAATATCCTTTCTCTTACAGTTTTAACATCTTCATCATACTTCTTGTACTAAAAAAAGCAAATATAGTATGTTAGGAAAAGGAGAGGAAAAAAGTGATTTATCAGAAAAGAAATATCCCCCAGAAGACTGCCTTGCCAACCACACCGTACCCGGTCTACTTATTATCTTTTCCATGTACTATTTTATCATACAACTTATTTCAAGATCAGGCCCTTTTCAAATGCGTATCTATGCGTAGGGTGCAGAAGACGACAGGCACTGCACCGTGTTGTCCGAATTCTCATCATCTCCAGGTGGGGTTTTCAAAATCAGCCGATGTTAGGAAATCCTATTCCTATCCGAAGTCAGGGATAACGCATAGCATCGTGCTGCAATTGTAGCAGGAGCCCAGGGATAGGAGTGGTACTTGCTTTGGAAAGCTCACCTCTAGCTGGCCAAAGGAGAAAAAATCCTTTTGATACTCACCAAAGTATTGTCTGCAACTACGTAAACTTCCAGATACTTTTTTGCTTTCAGGTATGCCTTCATCTAAAGAAAAGACACATTTAAGTGACTTCTAAGGCCTGCTTCGGTCTCAGCCTTCCCAATTTCAAACCCGTGTATTGGTTATGAGGGTACTTCTTTAGCCAAGCCAGTTAGAATGGGACTGCCTCGTTGTAAAGCGGTGAAAGGTAGGCTAGGTATTAAAATGATTATTAGAATGATGAAAGGTAGGCTCGATATTCAGAAGTATTCAAACGGTTAAAGACGGCCACAGGCCCCTATTGGTACAGGCAGGAGGGCGTAACTCAGGTGGCGACTCTGAAATCTCAGATCTGTGAGACTTTTGCACTGATTTTTAAGGTCTGATTATGCTTCGCTGTTTGCGATCGCTTCTTTTCTGGAGGTGCCACCAGGCAAAGTGGGACTTGTGCTATCCACAGAGTCCTCCTACGGCCGCAATTTCTTTTCTGAGATGTACTTACTGGGGTGGTGCTTAAGTAGGTACTTACTTCTGGACTGTTGCTGGATTTGAAGATGTCACTGGTGGGGTCATTTGAATCTGCTTCCCAGGTATTGTTGATTAGACCACAGGTTTTTATGGACTTTTGTTCCAGGTCCTCATACTTATAAACCGCATGTTCGTCTCTGTCTGAGGTTCCCAAGGGTTCAATGAGGTACTTCTGACCGCGGGTCTCAAAATATCCACTAAGAAAAGCAGTTAGACTGTGATCTTTTGAATCCGCAGGACCGAGTCAAGATAGCAACGTTATCCCTAACGGCGTTTAGCTCAGGCGAAGGGACCGTTGCATGCAGTGAGGCAATGGGACGGTTTGGCAGCGTGCAGGCAAAGCATGCAACAATTTAAAAGCAGAAATCAGTTGCGAGATGTGGCTGGTCGGGGAAGTCTCTGAGTGGGAGACTGTCAGTCAAAAGGAAATTGGTTTAGGAATGAATTAGATTGAAACTTCAGGGGTTTGCGCCAACAGAGGTGGTTGAAAGGTGAATTTCAGTTCAGTGGGGAATAAAAGATATATTTTCATCTTTAACTGAGACAAAAAGCTGAAATACTGAAAGGAATTAAGAGTTTTGAATAATTTTTAGCAGCAAATGTCAAAATAAGCATTCTGTGTTAACACGTAAACTCGACAAGGTACGCGAGAAGTGTTCACAAAGAAAGTTTGGGTTTTGCCAAACGCCACTAACCGTTGCGAAAATGTTCTGCTGCAGCTTCTCACACTCAACAGCTATCTTCTGGCCTTTTTGTGTTATACCACTGTGTCTTCAGTGGTTAGAAACGAACAGATTCTTTTAACTGAGCTTTTCATACGAAAGCTTGAACTCCCTGACCCTGTAGCTGCTGTAGCACTGAAAATAATGCAGCCTTCTCTTGAAGTGTCGGCGGAGCTGCCTACTGCTCAGAAGCATCAACCCTAAATGTTTACTGTAAGCACCACCAAATGCTGTGATTTATGACCGGATCTAATATGGAATTAGTCATATAAATTTATTGATATTGGTGTTTCTTTAGCTTCCATTTTATAAACTCTGAAACTGAAGTAGAAAGGTAGCTTTTTATTCCTCCCTTCTTTCACTTTTTTTGGTAAACTAGTTTCCTTGTAAGCATGAATAAAAGATAACACCACTTATTTACATCCTGATTATTTTTATATCGGAAGATTTATCCTCCTAGAGTATGCATGTTCTGCCATTGGTCCCCTTTGGGAACCAAACCTCTGTCTTACCTTAGACCTTTGCAAGCACTGATGCTTGCTATGGAGTCAGCGTCGTTCTGAACGTAACCTTCATAATAACAGTGATCCTGTTTAGAAAGAAAAAAATACGTTGTCAAATTGGGCCACGCCTCATTGACTGCAATGAACTGGCCTGGATCCAGTGATTTCAGAAGACAAACCGCACTAGCTACAAGCTACAACAAACCACACTGTCTGGGGAAATCTCCTGTTAGGGGAGATTCTTAAACGGAAAAAAGCTGGTGACGATTTGCATGTTTGCTACGGTACCATTATCGTTGTCCTTCAACACGGAGTGACCCAGATTGTGACCCATCCAGGCATGGAGGGCTCTGGTCAGTACACAACAGCACATGAAAATAAGAACCTGCATATTCACTGCTCAAAATTAAGCATATACTGATGTGCTTTGCTGAACTAAGGTCCATACCAAATGTTTTCATTGTGGCCAAATTTCAAGGAAACACCCCTTAATATTAACCCAACAATTAAATGCATTAACTTCAATGAGATTAAAATTGCATGTATTATATTAAAACATATGATTAAGGGAAAAATTTTCATGACTTAATTGACTTAAGGATCTAAGGTCTAACAAACACTTTTGTGTTCAAAGAGACTTCAAAGTCACTGAAGTACAGTGGAAAATTTTACCCATAGCATTTTCCTTAATAGACGTCTTAAGAGAGACCTATAACAGTATTCAACCTTTTGTTGTCTCGTGGTTGTTTGGTTTCACTTTACCATTTATTTGTTTTCTTTCCATCACAATGTACCAACTTTCTTACAGTGAAAAAGACATCAACAAAGTGAAAATTACTAGAGAAAGAAGTGGAGAATTATTTTCTGTCTTTTGAGGATACAAGAGAAACAACTCCTGAGATGGTAATAAAGTACGTAGGAATTCCACGTTCGGCAAGCGGCACAGGTAGACCTGTGGGATTGTCTTTAACCAGGCGTAGGTGCTAATTGCTTTTCACTGGATCCATTCCGGGGGTGAAAGTAATTGGAGCAATCAGAAACAGAATCGCTTTTGCACAAAAAAAAAAAACCCCGAACCAGAATTCTTTACGCACATCTATTTCACTCGAGACCCTCCTGTTCCTGCTCAGGGCTCCCTGACAAAGGGTACTAGGCTTAGGATTCCCATTTAGGTGTGTTGAAACACACAGCGCGCCATTGGACAAAAAGCTTCAGGTGAGAGCTTTCTTGAAGATAAGACCCATGAGCGTACAGTTAATGAAAAAATACCTTTAGTGACTTCCTTTGTGTCTGGATCTGAATAACTGATTTGTCATGGCTCAGAGAAACCACCTGGGGTTTGCCGTGAGCGTGGGTGGTAACGCGAGCCAGTGAGGAAATGGGACTTTATCTGAATCTGTGATCGCACTGAGATTAGGCTGTAAGAGCCAGTCGCGGAGCTGCACAGAAGGAGCATAGTCAGGAGGGCAAAGTCGGGAGGTAAGGTGGTGGGATGGCCCTGGCTCCACTCCCTTTCCTGACCGAAGAGAGCCGTTCAGCTCAGGTAATGTGTTTCTCAGCCACTAAGGTGAAAAGTGGTCATGTCTGTGAAAGACAAAGTGATTCTCAACGGGTGTAAATCAGTGTGGCTCTGCCAAAGTCGAGTCACATCTTCCCCGTCCCTTCAGAGACATCCTGAGGCTTAGAACCTTGATTTAAAATCTTTTCTTTCTGTCTGATATGTACTATTATTTCATCGACCCATGAATCTCATACAGACCTCCTCAAGACTGCAAGTATGAGGGAAGGAAACCTTTTTTCATTACCTTGATCTGAGGACTTGTTGTTATTTGTCGACCGTCATCAGAATAAACTGTTTCAGTGTAGTCTCTAGCTAATAGGCGCCTGCAAAGAGTCAAGGGCAATTATTGTTCAAAATAAATTGTAGTCATCTCGAAATGAGGCAATTGCATAACAGACAAAGTATGTGGGGAATTCAAATGATTACTCAGGTTTATTAGTAGTATTAAAAAAAACAGGGAAGCAAAGCTGCTGGGTGGGGAATTCTGCCTGTTCATAATCCTTACTCAAACAAAGGGACATTTCTAGAATAAGTGGACTTTAATTGCTTTATTATTTCATTGATATAAACTAATCTCCTAGTGGATCTGAAAGCAAATGTATAATTACATATGCATAAATATTACATATTGATCCTTTTTTGGCCTCCAATTTGTGTAGACGTTTCCAACGCTCCCCAGTGCGTGTGAAATGGTACTGTTCTCTTCTCTTCCCAGTTTACCCCCACAGATTATAAACAGCAAAGATCGAGGTCAGTGGGAAAGCCGCCTCATCTGTTTCACGTGTGCCTGTGCATACATGTACGTATGTAGTGACAGGACGAGGCGGAATGGCTTCACACGGGAAGAGGGGAGATTTAGATGAGATATGAGGAAGAAATTGTTGGCTGTGCGGGTGGTGAGCCCCTGGGGCAGGTTGCCCCGAGAAGCTGTGGCTGCCCCATCCCTGGAGGTGTTCAAGGCCAGGTTGGACGGGGCTTGGAGCAACCTGGGCTGGTGGGAGGTGTCCCTGCCCAGGGCAGGGGGTGGCACTGGGTGGTCTTCAAGGTCCCTTCCAACCCAAACCATTCTATGTGTCCATGTGCACACACTAAGAGGTTCTGTGCGGAGATCACGCTAACATATTTGTCCAATTTTTTTGCTCACAGCTTTTTTATAACTTTGCTAGCGCCAGTTCTTATCTTTGTAATCATTCTATCTGAACTTGCTTTTTCTTTTCTGTCTAAAGAAAACACTGTTTTTGTACACATATGTGTTCCTGAACCTTCAAAGCAGGACATCATGACTATGGAATAAATGACTGCATTTCTGCCACCGGTGGGAGAGGTGCCTTTGGGTTTCTTGTTAGCGTACACGTTCGTGAGTTGCTGTGGAAGGCCAGATCCTGCAAGGCTCTGTGCGCCCAGGCTCCCGTGCAGCACAGCACTGAGCAGATGCTTGTACAGCCCTGGCTTAAAGGTACTACAGCTAGCAGCAAAGCAAGTCTACGTTCCGTCTGTTTGGGCAGCTACCCCGAACTGCCACAGTCCTATTTCTTTTTAAAGAGCGGAATTTAGTACAATATAATTTCCCGCATTCCCCCTCCAAATATTTAGATTAGATTAAAACAGGGGCAAACAGTTAATTACAGTCTATATTTAACATGAACTGACGATAGTACTATTGTATTTACACAGCCATTAGAAAAGTACCTATTAAAGCAGACTTGTTTGATCCTATGTTAAATATTATGGTGGAGCAAGGAAGCAGAAAATCCCAACTGTGCTTTATTTGTGCTGCTCTGTACGGATTTGGGGTTTTCTTTGTATGCCTTATTCTGTAACTAAGCCTGCTGCTGCGCTATACCCTCTGCGTGGCCTGTTTAATTGCTGTTAATCTCTTCAGCCAAGGAGGCAGGCTCTCCTCGCTTGCAATTTCCAGAAAGCGTTTTGTCAATGACAGTATATATTAGAAGCCCAACAGCAGTAGTGTTAAGGTAGGGAATGTTGGAAGCCAAATTATTGAGGGTTATCGCGTTTCTTATTACTATTTTCCGTTTTTGGCTAAGACAGCCCCATTTCATGGATATTTCTCTCGTTCTTCTCTGTAGTTTCTACCAGCATAGAACAAATAAATTATAACCCATAGACTATCCATGGACACAGAAAACTTGTGAAATCATATGAAAACATTAAACATTCGGTGGGTTTAGCCATTTAGGAAATAAATGGGAGAACAGAGCAGTATAGGCAAGTCATTCCATTGTGGTAATGTGGTATGCCTGTGTAGTTATTTCACACTACCAAATGGGACGTGACGCTTTCTGTCCCCTCTTCTTCTCTCATTGGAGTGGAAAGGTTGTATTTACCAAAATACTGCGCTCTTACAGCAGCCTAAGTCCTGTTTCTTTGTGTCCTGAATGCCTTACAGAGCCATTTACAGTGAGGGATAATGCTCAAGGAAAAAGTTGAACAGGACCTACTTATTTTTTTGTAGGTGCAGTATGACTTCCTCTCCATTGGCTTTGATTCCGTACTCCATTGTGTCATCGTATTTTGTCTGTAAACAGATTTAAGTGTTAGAATATGGACTGTTACCATTTCTGGCCTCACTATGAGCTGGCTGTTATTGAGTTGCCAACTACATTCTTTTCCTCCTCTGCCCACCAAAAATAAGTATTCTGGAAGTTACAGGATAAGCAGGAGGTTGCTCTGTTTCATACTTTTTAATTGGAGGAAAAATTTAACTTTGCAACTGTATTTCTACAGTCATAAGCTCATACCTTGCCTATTCGGGAAAGTGCTGAAGCGGATGCTTAAATACAAACATTGTCATAACTCTCTTGAACTATGGAAGAGCATGCTTAGTTATAAACATTCGATTTAATTTACTTCAAATGAAAACATCCATAGGTTATTTAAAATCCGAGTAGTATCAAAACCTACGTCTCTGCAGAGATACAAGTGCAGGAGACCCACTGATGGCAGCCAGGGACCTCACTGCCCACTGAGCGCACCTCACAGCCTGTCTTTAGCAGACGTGGGATCACTCTGGCAGGTTTTTCTCTTTCATTTCATTTTGCAAGACCAAGCGTCTGGCTCCAGATTCTCCTACTCTTGAAAACCAAGGGTGCTCTGACTCCAGAGAACCTTCCCCATCTCCCAGAAAAAGAAAAAAAAAGCCAACAAAGTTATCTCTTTTAATACCTCTTTGTTTCTTTCTGCATCTCTTTTATGTACTGTGTGCAATTTCCGTGGATAAACGATTTCATATTGCTCAACTCCAGGTAATCTCTTGCTCGCGCTCCCTAGGGAGAAACAGATGTATATTTATAAAAACACAGTATTAACTTATTAAACACCATATTTCATTTCTGTCAAGACTGATTCTTTTGGGCCGTAGAGTCATTCATCTGTTGTACCACTCGTTTCTCGTGTATTCTCTGCGCCGGCTCTGGCATGTGCTCGTCTGTTCTGCTAAGCAGTCGCCCCCCTTGTTGGTTTGTTACCGTCTGGATTTCAGATGGGTTGACACACCTGGCTATTTCCAGGTGTCAAAATATTATATGCAATTCACTTTGGGTTTCTTTCCTCAGCACCAATCAGCAGTTTGGAGTACCGACACACTAGACAAGTGATGCAAGGTGCAACTTTTACCTTCACGTTTAGCAGATGACATGCGTTAAGTTATACGGTTCTGTGAAATTAGTGATCTCCAAACCTTATCGCATGATGACATACAAGTTAAGACTGCCCCTAGATAAGCAAATAAACTCATACAATTCGCCACAAGCCTGGACCAAGCCTAGATTTCTGCTTTAGAAAGCTTTTCAGCTGGTTTTCTCACGTAAATACTTGTGACGGTGCTTTAATAGATACACTCTTATCTATTGAGTCAGATTGAGGAGTGTTAGGTGCTTGTGACAGCAGAAGGACTGGAAAAAGCGTTTGGAGAAGGCATTTGAAGAAGGCTAGGTAAAATAATAGGAGGTAGGCAGGAAAGTAGGAAAATCTTGAAGGTGGTAAGGAATCCCGATGATTCCTTGAGTCGCGTAACCCTTTTTACTGGTTTTACTTGTGTGTCTGCAGTGGCTATAAAGAACTTGTTGAGGAAATACAGTGCTGATGAAAAGTGTTTATTTCTGTTTTCTGCTTCTGAGCCGGAGGGAATCTTGACAAAAGTTAATTTGTGGCATGACTTGCAGGGGTGCTCAGCGCACGTTGCACCATTTGGAGTTAGTAACAGCAGCTGGTGTACAGCATTTGAGAAAACAGGGTCGTACAAGGGATGTGTTGGTTTCCAACGAGGAAACAGCAGGTTTTACATGCCTCCAAAGCTCTTTAATCTCCTACAAAAGGTCATTTCACCTGAATGGGCAAATATTTGAGGGCTCAGCACTAGGCACAACAGCCTGTATTTGGGGAAAAAAACAACCCCAAACCACAAACAACAAAGGGAGAGTGCAACTCCCATTTTAATTGTCTGCCTCAAGGTCAGATTTTTACAAGAGCAGGGCATCCAGTTACTGTAATTTTCTGTATCTGGAACAACAGAGCACATCCTCACGCAAATTGTTCCAGTAAAATAAACAGATTAATTCTTCATAACTGGTTTATTTGATTAAACCCTTTCCAAAAATAATTGCAGAATAAACTTGGCTGCATCTTGACAGAGCTAAGTGCTGTAGAGAAAGGCATGATGGTATAATGGTAATACGTCCTAAGAAGAGATCTTACATCAGCTGAGCCATTACACACTCCGCAGTAACTATCCACGCACACGCTGTTAGCAAATACCAAGTGCAAGTTTGTTACTGTAATTTACAGTGAAGTTTTATATTTTATTTCAAGCAACTAATTATGTTTACTTTAAAAAAATCTTTTGCTTTGCAGACTTAGTCTTTCCATGCGCTTAAAGTACGTTCTTTTGCAATGATCACAGTAATATTTGAGGCCTCTCAGAACACAGTTGTGCCCTTCAAATTTATCCATCCGCTCTGGGGTGCAGACACTCCTTACAAGGCTCGCTGTAGCCCACAAGATTCAAGTTTAGGCTAGATTTGAATGGAGACTCAGAACTAGACTTGTCCTTTTCCTGCAGTGTGATACAAACAGCATTTCGAGGAAAACGGGTTAGTTTTGTTCTGGAACAGATCATTTCTTAGAGGTAGTTATTCTAATCAACTCAGTATATTGTCTTTGTCTTGCTTCAGGCATTGTCTTGAGTCAGTAGCTTAAAGGAGGAAAGAAATTCCTTGGGCCTTGTACAACAGCTAGAAAAAGTGCTAATAAGGAACACATAATTATGTACTTTTCCAAGAGTGTAAACCAGGAAGAAAAATCATTAGTGAGGATTTCATCGACAATGAAGGTTTGGTTTTGTCAAGAAACAAAATATATAACACCTTAAGCATTAGTGCTGCACACATTTTCAGATACTCTGTGCAACTAATTAAATCATAAAAATACCTGTCTGAACACAAGTTAGGTCTCTAAATGTGTAGATAAAACCTGTGCGTGCTTGTGCATGCCAAGCTCTGAAAAAAATCTGTTCCCTGTTGACATTAATTGAAAGAAACAATGCACGTGGAAAAAAAAAGTGTGGTCTGTTAAGGTTAAGTCATACGAATACTCATAACCTGAAGTATCATGCAGGTAATGAGGGTGCTATTTTAATTTAGGTAATATCATTAATTGAATTCAAATAAAAGTCTTTTCTGTTACGGCCAAAATGCTGTCAGTTTAATAAGTTGTCCCAATTGGATAAATTGTCCTCTCGCTTGCAGGGAAAGTACTTTCTTAATTGTCTCGCAAAACTAACCAGTTCTGGGTCTTTAGGCAATCTCTGGCCAGTTTTCACACAAGCAAATAATTCTCTAACTAGAGAGTTTTAGATAATCGCTTTGAACAGAAAGAGAAAAAAAGCAAACATCCCAAACTTCAGCAATAACTTTTTTTCCCACGGCTTTAATTCACTCTTCTTCCATATTATCTACCTGTTAATAATTAAAAATTCCTAAAAGCTATACAAAGTTATCCATAGCAACCACTGATAAAGGATTAAAAGAAAAAAAAAGCCGTACCTTGCTGAAGAAAATGTAGCAAAACAACAGAAACAAGAATTATGTGAGTCATCTCCGTTGCGCTTGTCTAGCAGTGGTCTCCGTGGTCCGGGAAAGTTGGTTCCCAGGCTGTCTGCTTTGAGCAGTCCTCTCGTGCAGTGAGCGAGAGGGAGCGAGTTGTTCAGCTTTATTCTTGTGCCTATATGAGGAAGTGTTTACTAAAGGTGTTGCACAATTTTCAAGTCACAGAGTGTTACAGCAAGCGGAAGTTCCTGCTGGTTTGTTAATGTCACACGAATTGTGATATATTGATTACTTCTTTGAAATAAGTTCCCTAGAACTGTTAATCAGGAACAATAACAATAAATAAATACATAAAGAGGGAGACTGGAGTGGTCCTAATGTTGTCTTTTTGTGGTCTGGCTGGTGAAAAGCCACAGTAGAAACAGTGGGTACCACTGGTGGCTCAAGGAATGGGAAAGTTCTCAAGAGGTTTAGGGTAAAACAGGTACACAGGGCTGTGGTAAAGATGTGTCTCAGTTCTCGCTGCTGGCCATTTAATCTCTGCGGAAGGGAAGGGCTTAGAGCACCAAAGGTACGTGTAATTCTGTGTCTGTGAATCATATCTACAGTATAAACACTGAATAGGTCCTTTTCTGCCCCTTCCATCTGTATTAGTAATGTTTGCTTGAGGTTCATGTGCTAATGTCTAACTAAAAGGGGATGCAGAAAAGTGAGCAATCAGGGTGATATCTGTCAAATAATATTCGAAAAATTTATGCTAGAAACTTATCACGTTGACTTAGCCAGTTGTAATAAAATAGTACTGTGCGCTTCTTAGGGCCACAGCTGTCAACGTAGAGCCCCTTTATAGAAGTTTAACTTTTCACATGTTAGAACAGGTATTACAGAGTACATAGAACTGGAACGGAGCATGCTGTATGCATCAGTACGTGAATATAAATTTATATTAGCAATACACGCTGCACAGTAATATATATTAATTTATTGTATTCATTTATAAATAAATAAATATATCTACATGAATCTACAGGAGAATTTTTACTGCCATAACTAACAAAAGTTCCTACTTCTAATATAAGTGTTATTGGATAACTATTTCTGTCTTGGTATGTGTTAAAAAGGTCTGATTATTTGAACATTGAAATCTGAAATTGTCAATTCAAACTTTGCCCTTAGATTTTGCTAAATCTCCAGACATTCCGGGACAGATCGGCAGCTACCAACAAATGGGCTCTGAGCTTTCTTTAAGGATAGAATGGTACTAATTAATAACGATTTATGTGCAATGCTGATTGCAATAATCAACTTAAGTGTAGAACTGGTAATTTAACCACAGAACTTGATTCTAAGACAAGAGCCTGATTATCTGTGTGCCTTTATTTTGCTTAGCCATTACGGTGACGCGAAATGATTTTAAAATGGATGTCAAATGCTGCTGACCAGAAGCAGGAGAGCTTCGTGCCGCTTTGCGCCGCTTTGCAGCGGTGCAGGTGATGAAGGCTGAGTGCAGAATAAGTTCTCCTCGTCCCCTGGGAGAGCGGCGCACCCCGGGCGCGGGGCTGTGCCTTCACTTGCTCTTAGGGATGCTGGGCTGGATGCGCACCCAAACCCTTTGTGTAGCTTTTCTTGCCAGTAGGTCTTGGGTCTTTCTTCGGCATTTGCGTTTCACGAATCGTTTATTCTCGTCTGTTGAAGGGTATGCTCCGCTTTGGCAGCAGCACAACATTTTTACGGGGGATATGGAAGCATAAAATACTCCTTCACAGGAGTAAGTGTAGACCAGACGCATTGTCTGGCCTCCAAGCTTGCTCTGAGATGTGCTGGTGCAAACACTGTCCTCTTCCTGAGTAATGTTGGGTTTGAACGGTCTCTGCAAGTGTTTGAGAGCCCCTGGAGCGGGATTTAGTTGAAGGAATATGGCCTGACAGAGGAGAAGGGCATCCATCTGCCAGAGTCCTGAAAACTACCCTCAAACCTCTTCTCTGCTGTAGGATTGGATCCTGGGAGTTCTGCTGAGCTGCAGCAACGTTGTCATAACTCAGGTCAATATTCATCTCCCATCTGCTGTTATAACAACCTTAATTTTAGCTAGCACTGTGCTCTGACAAAGGACACCCTTCTAGGTGGACCTTCTGTCCCCTCCGAGCTCCTCGGGAGCTGAGCCTTCCCAGGACAGAGCGGCAACCTGCCACTCCCGGGACAGGAATGCTTTTTTGGTAGCGACTTCTTTGGGAAACTATAGCTTGGAGACAGAGCGAGCTTATTTTCTGTAAGAAAAGTCACATACCGCACCAAAACGTGTCGCCATCCCAGGTTATGAAAGAGCACAGGAATTCATGGCGCGTCTTTGTGGTGGGTTTGGACATAACCCGGCCAAGGTGTTCATTTCAGTCGCGGCGAGCATCAGAGAGGAGCTGCGTAGTTTAATTTATGTCGGTGTCTTTTTTGTTCTGTAAAGATAAAGCTTAGTCTTGAAAGGTGGACAATTTAGTATTCTAAATGTTATATGAATGGAAATAAGCACCGCATTCTTGGACTACATCTTTGCCTTACAAAAATAATTAAGAAAAATAACTGTGAACAACTCGTTTTAAAAATGAGTGGCTGCTATCCAAGCATTTATCTCAGCTCATTCTCTGTGTGTGACGCACTTGAAAACCAGGTACTGACCCCACCAGTCTCCTAAGCTACTGTTCTTAATAAGCTGTGCTTTCCAGCAGTATGTAGAGGAGAGTTACATTATCACTAGACACAACATCCCAACAAAGAGCTGACATTAAGAAGGGAATGTGATGCGGCGAAGGTCTTGGGTAGACTTGAAAGGGAATTGGGCGCAATTTCCTTTTGTGAGTAGAGAAGCATTTGATGTTCCTTCCCTTGCTTCAGCGATTCCGTAATTGTCTGCAGCCTCTTCCCCCGGAGGTGGTCAAAGAGGTCTCAGCGAGGTCTCAGCTGACAGGAAAGCGGCTTCTGACTTTTTGAAACCCCTTAACAATTGTGCAAGTTCTAAGTGAGTATTTTCGTACTTGTGGGGGGGTGTAAAATTGGATGACGACTTTGACTCAATATTTGATAACTAGAGTATTGGTATTTTTAACTCAAGTGCTTTCTGCTTAATTAAAAGAAACAGAAATTCACCCCTACACTGAGATTCTGCACAAATACTGCCTACATGAGAGTAAACTGAGTATTAAAAGTGAAATGACAGTTGCATGCTGGGGCACTAGACTGAGCTCGGGAAAAATCAGAGTTCGAATCACTTCTCTGCTTCTGCTTTTGCCTTCTCTGCTTATGTCCTGAAGTTCACTTTGAACCAGATTTGCAAAGGTACTAATGCACCTAACAGGAATTTTCAGGAGTGTGGAAACAACATAGGTATCAGTTTCCCTCGCGCTACAATAGATACAGGTTCAGCCACAAGATTAAGGACCCCATATAACTCCTACAGAGAGATAAGCGGTAGACAGATAGAATTTTGTTCTTCCACGTATCTCCATTTGTTCCCTTCTGCTTTCGCCCCATCTCGCCCTGGGACAAGGTCAGCAAACAGCTCAGCAGCTCTGCCACATCCTGTTCCTCCTGGGAGCGAGTTCAGGGAAAGAATGTGGTATTTCACATGCAGCTGCCCCCAGATCAACCGTGGGTCTACTGGTTCAGCTCCAGTAGTAACCTGCCTTCCGCCTTCCTCCATTTTCTTTTCCTCAAGCTTCAACCCAAGCCAGCCTGCAGGTTATTTTTCTCCGACATACAAACAAAACCACGCGGCTTTTGCATCTGCGTTCCAGCCCTACACTCCTGTTTGCTTCCTCCGTCTATTCGCAGCTGCATTCCAGTCTCCCCACAACCTGCCTCTCCGTGCCAGCCCCGGGCCCTTCCCCTCCATTTCCAGAGCTGATCCAAAACCCATTGAAGTCAACAGAAGACCTTCTATTGCCTTCCAGGGCCCTTGGATCAGCGCTCCAGTTCCTCTTTAAAACCTACTCTTTACACAGAGCTTTTTCTTGTGCTTGCCTCTGTTGTCTCACACGTTCCCAAAGCGAATTATCCTTCTTTTCCTCAGCTACCGGTTTTCAATGTTTTGTCCTTCTTATTTTCCGTGTTGCTCTTGAAGGACATAATCAGACGGCTGCTTTAGACCTAACCAGAGAGTTTGGAAAAGTTACCTCCCTGCTGGCTGTGTTACCTGGTCCTCAGCTTATGTGCAGCACTTGGCTACGTTTGTATTGCCAGGGTTTAATATAAAGTAAAATGCTTTCCACCTAAACTGTGATTGAAACGAACTTAGTGAGCACCAGCCGAGTTATTTTTGGTGTGGCTCTGATCAGATCACAGACTGTCATCTGATTCTGACTAATGAAACCTCATTACAAACTTTTTACATCTCTGTCACCCTTTTTGCCTTGGAGAAGATCATAGACATACACGGTATGTTACAAGTATGTTTCTTCCTTCTTTCCTTCCCTTTTCTTCAAAGTATGGGACAAAACCCAGTTACTTCATCTTCCTTCTAGGTCTGTCTCTGCTAGTTGCATTTTGCTGAATTCTCCCGCACCCATGCAGTGTAGTACATACAGTCGCAATCTAATGCAGGCTGTAGGTGGTTAGTTGAAGGTACAGGACCTGTCAATATATTTCTCAAGAACCACTAACTTCTCATAACTTCTTAACACGATTTAAGGTGATTTTTTGAAGGTTACTGCTTCTCAAAAAACCACACGCAACCCCGTCTCTGGCTGTGCCACGTGTTGTGCAATTGTGTGCACACGTACAAGCTGTTTAATGTTCTCCATCTGTACAGCATGAGCGACAATGCAGGGCGTTGTGAATTAAGCACTGTGGTCTTGGTTCCTGTTTTTAATGTGTTGCTTATTGTATTGTTGATACTTGTAGTACGTGAGGTCTGGCTCAATTTTGCCGAGGGATGGGGGAATCCTGCATGCTACGACGTGGTATCTAGCACAGTTCTCTGCTGGCTGGCATCCCCCCGGGGCTCTGATTGCTACGCACGAGGGCAAAGAGTGGCTCAACTCTTCGAGCTGGGTCTCAGGAGGAAGGAGGCACCACCCCAGGCTGTGGGTAGGTCTACTAGGCTGTGGTAGAACTGTACAAGGCAATGTGTGTGCATGACAAAGAATGGATCCACACTGTGGACCTCCACGAACTGAACCTCATCTCTGCCCAACCTCTCCCTCCTTCCACCCCTGCATTGCCCATGGAAGGTCTTGTACCTGCCTGCCCTGCCTGCTGTCCTGCTGGCTCTGCCACAATCAAGCCTTTCAGCTCAAGTCCTTTCCCGCATGGGGAATTTGGACAGAGTTGGCAAGACATCCAGCTTTTTTCTGGCAAACAAGAAGGGGGAAGCAGAACTATTTTACCTGGATGACCTGTCATGGTGTCTCCAGTCTGATGGACTCCAATTGCTTCCCACCCACATCGAATACATAGAGAACATTTTATTGAGGCATCTTACCTCTGTGCTTGAGGCAAGAACATGAACAAAGACACAACTGTCCAACCTGAGCTACCTTTGCAGTAGGAGATTTTTCCTGGCGTAGGAAACTTGGTGTAGTTCCTGACAAAGAGCTCCCAGTGCGGACAGGGCTGCCCAGCGGCCAAGCTGTGCTCTGGACCTGCAGAGCAAAGGTGCCTTTCGCTTGGGTAAAACAAGCCCTACAGGTAGGATTGTGTCTACCGCAGGATGCCATGTCTAGCACAGCAGCATCTTCTTCACCCAACAAACATCCTTACGTGACACAGACTACATGCCATAAATAGCCAGGGCTTTTATAGCGACTGCAGCTCCTCTCTCTCTAGCCGAAGAGTTCTTCTTGGCCCCATCTACTGCCTCAAAAGATGTGTGGGTTTTGCTGTTCATTTTCAGTAGCTGCCTTTTGCTTTTTAAGGCCTTGATCCTGTCAGAGAGGAACTCCTGCAAAACACCTTTAGACTGCTCTGACCTCCAGTGTGCAGATTTTTTATTCTCCCGGTGNGCCTTTTGCTTTTTAAGGCCTTGATCCTGTCAGAGAGGAACTCCCGCAAAACACCTTTAGACTGCTCTGACCTCCAGCGTGCAGATTTTTTATTCTCCCGGTANCACCTTTAGACTGCTCTGACCTCCAGTGTGCAGATTTTTTATTCTCCCGGTGGCTCTTAGAGATGTCTTCAAAAGACAGAAAGCAGTCAAAAATCAAACACATTAATGACCTCTCTGAAATTATCCTGCTCCCCATAATCTCAGCAGCATAACAGTGAGCAGTTAGATGTGTACCTACTTCACACGACTGCAGGGTCGCTGAAGCCGTTTCCCAACCCACTTAATCCAAACAAAAAGAAGAGATATGTGGAAATGAGTGCATGGCAGGTACTCTGCGTTAAACCCTACAGTCACGTTTTATTGCACGGTCAGAGACACCTTGACCTGCAGTGCACAAGCACGTTCTTTCGCGCTGAGGTGAAAGCATGTGTGCCGGGGTGGCTGAGGAGGGGGTAAGCTGCAGGCTTACTCCACACCTTGCCTCGCCATAACCTACTCACGTGGGCATGCTCTTAAGACCACTGAGAAGCGAGGGTAGTGAGAAGGAGCTGCCACCGGCTGTCGCGTGCCATCTTCTGCTGACTTCCTCGTGGAAATGCTTGCTGTGACGAGCGTATCGCAAAGTGACATTTGCCTTTTGTTTCCCGTGTTAACTGCATCCTCCTTTTGCTTCCAGCGACTTGTGAGTCTCAACACAGGAGAACAACAGCGGCTTTGTGCTATTCCCTCAGTTACCTCTGGAGCCTTTGGAAAGGCTGTCTGCTCAGAGCCGATCTCTACCCACGAGGGTGAGGAGACAGTTCTCCCTGCTCCCTCTCAACTGAAGCCTTCTATAATTATCTGTGGCTTTACTAACCTTCTTTTAAGCCTGTTCCTGAAGCAG